>JANHFF010002122.1:0-108576 GCA_024542945.1 allo-octoploid hybrid of Carassius auratus x Cyprinus carpio
GCATCATTTACTCAGGATGGTCACTCACGACTGTTTCAGATAGTGATGTATGATGTGGGGAAATAATAGTTTTTCAAAAATCATATTTATTAATTTACTAATTATTTCTATAATAACAATTATTATTAATTTGATAGTGCTGGGTAGTAACTCATTACATGTGATCTGGATTCCAAATTGGATTATATTACATCAAAATGCTCATAACCAAATTAAAGTTACTTTTTATAGATTCCATGATTTCATATTATTTATAAAACCGCAGTAACTCATTCTTCTTTTTTCTTTTTTTTAAATTTCCATCCCAGAAATCCTGCTGTATGTCATCATGAAGCTTTGAATATATTCATAATGTAGAAGTCATGTACATATCATGCAAATGATTTTGATTTTAAATAATTTATTTTTATTTAAGATTTTTATGATTGAGTTAATTATTATAATTTTATCAACTCACAAATCTGCTGCGGTTCTTACATTAAGCTCAGTTTGGGAAGCCCTGGTGTAATTTAATGTTTAATGCACTTCATGATGTTGATATAAAATAATATATTTTATTTCGCTTAGCTTTTTTATATCAATATAGAACATTTAATGGCACGTTTAAAACAAATGAGGTAAAATGTAATTTAAAAGTAATCAGAATAAATTTCCTAAATACCTAACTTAGATTACATTACTAATTCAGTTTTCATATTTTTGTAGTTTTAAAATTAAATGGTCATCAAGCATATTTGAGTCTCAGCATGTTCATAAACATTGCCAAAACCACAAAATAAACTCTCAAACCCGTTAAACTCTTCATTATTCTGTATGTTATAGGATGCAGGAATGAGCGACTCAAATCTTCTGTGTCTGCTGACATTTAAAGCTTCATGACTTCATTTGATCGGCTGTTCTGTGTTGCATTAATCATAATCAGACTGTAGTGAAGCTTCATAATAGAGACCACCATTCACACAAAATACATGAAACACATCACGTCTGGATGATGATCCACTGGACAGAGACACCGGAGGGACAATCATTCCCAGAGCTGAGGTTTAATGTGTTTACACACACAACACCTGTCTGAAAACACACACACATTGTTGCATATGATGTGGTCTTTCTACAGTACAAACAAATATTTTCCATTCGTGTTAATGTTGTAGTACCCATTTGTGTCCTCATAAACCATATCTGTGACCCTGGAGCACTAAACCAGTCATGAGGGTCAGTTCGGTAAAATCGAGATTCATACATCATCTGAAGCTGAATAAATGATCTCTCCATCGATGTGTGGTTTGTTAGGAGGAGAATATTTGTCTGAGATACAACTATTTGAAAATCTGGAATCTGAGGGAGCAAAAAAATCTAAATATTGAGAAAATCATCTTTAAAGTTGTTCAAATGAAGTTCTTAGCAATGCATATTACTAATCAAAAATTAAGTTTTGATATATTTACGGTAGGAAATTTACAAAATATCTTCATGGAACATGATCTTTACTTAATATCCTAATGATTTTTGTCATAAAAGAGAAATGTATAATTGTGACTCATACAATGTATTGTTGTCTATTGCTACAAATATACCTGTGCTACTGATGACTGCTTCTGTGCTGCAGGGACACAGATATAACACACACACACACTCGAGAGGATTCAGACTCATTATCTCTCTGCGTTCATCGCTTCACATGATATGTAGGTGTTTGTTTGCGTGTTTCACATGAAGTTCCTGCAGACGCAGCTTGATCAGAAGCTCCAGAGCGACGGCTCAGATTCACACGTCTAAAACTGGATCGCTCAATTTACACCTTATTTCAGGTGTTTTTCAGACAGCAGATGCAAAGGCTCATGGTTAACCACAAACATCTGATGATTATAAAGAACAGACTCACGAAGATCCAGTGATGTTGATTCGACACAAATCCAGACTGAAACAATAAAGCTTTACAAAAAAAAAAAAAAAAAAACTGGGAAAAGACTAAAGTCAAGCTACTTAATGTCATAAAATGATGTAAATAAAGAAAACATATTGTAGTTTATGAACAAATTCCAAAGACTTACAGTGGTGTTTTATTCTGCATGACATGAGCTTGATCATCTGAACCTCATAAACTACAACAGAAACAGCCTGTTAACTGCTCTTATTGTGTATTTTTAATACTAGATGTGTGTGAGTGTGTCTGTGTGCGCATGTTTTTGTGACATATCAGGACACAGACTTGTATAATGACAAGGGGATTTTCATTTTGTATAATGACAAGGAGAAGGTGACTTTTCAGGACATTACCCTATGTCCCCACTTTTCAAAATGTATAGAAATCACACAGAATGGAGTGTAATGAAAATCTGAAATAGCACAAAGTTTTCTGTAAGGTGTAGGGTTGGTGTAGGGCGATAGAATATACAGTTTGTACAGTATAAAAACCATTACACCTATAGGATGCTCCCAGTTTCCACAAAAACAAACCTGTGTGTGTGTGTGTGTGTGTGTGTGTGTGTGTGTGTGACCAAATGTCTCCACAAGGATAGCAAAACCTGAAATTTTTGACATTTTTGGGACAGGCCTGTGGTCCCAACGAGGGAAAAAAATGATTAAAAATAGTAAATTATGTTAATGTGAAAGTGTAAGAATGCAAACAGGTTTTCTGTAAGGGGAAGGTTTAGGGTTAGGGGAGAGAAAATATAGTTTGGTCAGTATAAAAGTAATAGAAGTCAGTGGAAAGTATTCAGAATTCACAAAAACAAATGTGTGTGTGTGTTTCCGCAGGGCTCCGTTCGCCGTGGGTCAGACGCGCTCATGCCTCTCTGGAGCGGCTCAGGCTCCTGGATCCCCGGGCTCCGCCGGTCCCTCCAGTCCGGTCCTGCTGGCGTCTGCGTCCCGCTCCAGCACACCGCTCAGCAGCCCGTCGTCTCCGCAGCTGCATCTGAAGAACTGCCTGCGCATGTGCAGCCAGCAGACGGTCAACCAGGCGCGCTCCGCCTTACAGCTCGGTGAGATACTGTGTGCACTCACACACACACACGCGCGCGTCAGTGAAGTGTGTTAAGCGTGAAGCTCTGTAATCTATGGGGTCAGATGGCGCTGCCTCAGCTCAGAAGGAGCTTGTTAAAGCGTTTCCAGCTCAGATAAGACGTCTGCTGTAATGAAGACTGGCAGTAATTGCAGGGGTGCATTCTCACAGTTCTTGAACTTTGAAGAGCGACGTGAAGCTGGTGCAGCGGCGCAGAAAGAGATCCGTGACATCATTTCCTCTCTCATGATGATCTGAACACACTACAAACACCAGAGTCTGATGAACACAGAGCTGATCATGTGTCTGTGCAGTGCAATACTTTGAATTAAAGCATCTGCTGAATGCATAAGTCTACACAATTATATATATATATATATATATATATATATATATATATATATATATATATATATATAGTAAAAAAATATATTTAAATAAATAAATATAAATTAGAATATATATATTATTTAAATAATATATTAGAAATAAATATAAATATAATTTTTTTCAATCATTAAATCAAGCTTTTATTTTCTCAGAAAACCACAGAAGCCCTTAAAGCTTCTCTTATGTTGACAGCAGCCGGTTTATAAGTGCTTCTCATTACAAGTTTGTAAAGATATAATAAACCCAAACCCACAGACAGAGTAAACACGAGATTATGAGCTGCTTGCATGTAAATGAACACAGTGACACACTTTTCTCTGAAACACAAGTGTATCAGTGTCCCTGCAGCACAGAAGCAGTCATCAGTAGCACAGGTATATTTGTAGCAATAGACAACAATACATTGTATGAGTCACAATTATACATTTCTCTTTTATGACAAAAATCATTAGGATATTAAGTAAAGATCATGTTCCATGAAGATATTTAGTAAGTTTCCTACCGTAAATATATCAAAACTTAATTTTTGATTAGTAATATGCATTGCTAAGAACTTCATTTGAACAACTTTAAAGATGATTTTCTCAATATTTAGATTTTTTTGCTCCCTCAGATTCCAGATTTTCAAATAGTTGTATCTCAGACAAATATTGTCCTCCTAACAAACCATACATCAATGGAGAGATTATTTATTCAGCTTTCAGATGATGCATGAATTTCAATAAAAAAAAAAAGTACCCTTATGACTGGTTTTGTGGTCCAGGGTCACTTATATTAATTCATTAAATTTGATAATTGCAATAATCCATTGATTTTATTCTGATTAATCATGCAGCCCTAGGTTGGAATGACTATGAAAAGTTCATGTTTTCATCAGCTTGTGTTTGTGTATGAATGCTGTATTACTGTCAGTCCACAGTCCCCCGGCGAGCAGCAGCAGTCCATCTCGTTCCCCGGCACGGGCCCCATCTCACGCCGCCTCCACTCGACCCCTGAGGCCCCTGAGCTCCGTCGCCGCCGCCGTCACGCCTCCGAACACCAGCGCGGTGCATCTGAACAGAGCGGAGCCGTCCTCACCTGCACACGCAGACGCAGCTCTGCACAAACTCGAGGACAAGAAGCTGGAGAAGGTCAGTGCTGCTCACCAATCCAACTGAGACTAGTACAAACATGACTGTTCATGGAAATTATGGTGAAATCAAATAAAATACTAATGTAACCCCGGAGTACAAAACCGGTCATAAGGGTCAATTTTTTTTTAAATTGAAATCTATGAAAGCTGAATAAATAATCTCTCCATTGATGTGTGGTTTGTTAGGAGGACAATATTTGTCTGAGATACAACTATTTGAAAATCTGTAATCTGAGGGAGCAAAAAAATCTAAATATTGAGAAAATCACCTAAAAAAAAAAGTTCTTAGCAATGCATATTACTAATCAAAAATTAAGTTTTGATATATTTACGGTAGAAAATTTACAAAATATTTCCATGGAACATGATCTTTACTTAATATCCTGGCTTGCATGATCTTTACTTTACTTTACTCAAGATCTTAACTCACTTTTTATGATAAAAGAAAAGTTTATAATTTTGATCCATACAATGTATTGTTGGCTATTGCTACAAATATACTTGTGCTACTTATGACTGGAAGCATGTGTATATTAGATAAAAACTGAAACAAATGGGAACTTTTAACAAGTGTTGGGGGTAATGCATTACAAGTAACACAAGTTATGTAATCAGATTACTTCACGTAACTAGTAAAGTAACGCATTACTTTTTAATTTAGAAGAAAATATCTGAGTTACTTCTCGAAATTAGTATATCCAGTTACTTTGTTTCTCATGTATTGAGTGACAGCTCTGGTGTTGCCATGGTGACAGAAATCATGAACTAAATATGAACATGTGTTCACTCAAAAATAGATTCAGTGTTCCTCACAATCAATAAAAACAGTCATATGCAAACTCATAATGACTGTTCATGGAAATAACAGTAAAATCAAAAATTAAGATTACAACTAAAAATAAAAGCTAATTCAAAAACATTTTAAAAAACTATAATAATAAATAAAGAATAATGAAATAAAATATTTTGAATGCGTTTACTTTAATAATCACAAAAGTATCTGTTTCTAAAAGCTCATAAATGTGAATACTAAAATGTAATTTAACCATTAAAACTGAATCCAGAAAAATTAAAACCGAAAAATAAAACAAATTTCTGGAGCGGGCACAAATGTGAAATTTGCTGAAGCAGGTGAGCAAATCAGCTAAAAATCCGTGAATATATTTCTGTCAGACAAATAGTCTCAGAGTTGAGATGTTAAAGCCTGTATGGGATGCGTGTGATGAACATGAGCTGGAGGCGTGATCACGAGCGTTAATTATGGGCTGTTAATGAACTCTTAGTCTAAAATAAGAGACACGCGTCATGTGATCTCGTCTCAACACTAGTACTGATCTTTCTGATGTGGTAGAATGAAATGTGAACATATCTTGAGCTCATATTCACCAAAAACCTTATTTCAGTCATGACCACTATCGTCAAAGATGACTGACAGCAGACAGTTTGGACTGGCGGTATGGTTCTGTTCTGGGCAAGAACTCACTGCGCATCCATGTAGTCTAGCATGCATAAGAGCAGGGAGAGCATTAATAACCCCCCAAAACAAAACCATATGCCATATCCCCGACACAAAATGACATTGAAAATATCAAAGCCTTAAGCAACAAGCATGCAGCCCTCACTCAATGAAGGAAACAAGAATGTTGCCAAAAACCCACATAAGCCATAGCCACAAGCATGTAGCCCTTACACAGATGACCTGACGAGTATGTTGTGCTGTGACAGGTGTCTCCTCCCCATATGAATTCATTTTTCAAAGAAACTTTAACTAATTATTAAAATATTTACAATAATAGGCTGGTCATGCTGCTGCATTAGGGAAGCGAGGAGCATGGAGACGAAGGAGATTTAACTGAACAATTTTTAATCAATCAAAACACAGGAAACAAAGGGAACACAGGGAGCACAGGGAACACAGGAAACACAGGGAACACGGGAAACACAGGGAACACAGGGAACACAGGGAACACGGGGAACACGGGAAACACAGGGAACACGGGGAACACTGGGAACACAGGGAACACGGGAAACAAAGGGAACACGGGGAACACAGGAAACAAAGGGAACACGGGGAACACAGGAAACAAAGGGAACACGGGGAACACAGGAAACAAAGGGAACACAGGAAACAAAGGGAACACGGGGAACACAGGGAAAACGGCGAACACAGGAAACAAAGGGAACACGGGGAACACAGGAAACACAGGAAACAAAGGGAACACAAGGAACACAGGGATCAAATGGAACATGGGGAACACAGGAAACAAAGGAAACACGGGGAACACGGGGAACACGGGGAACACAGGAAACACAGGGAACACGGGGAACACGGGGAACACAGGGAACACGGGAAACAAAGGGAACACGGGGAACACAGGAAACAAAGGAAACACGGGGAACACAGGAAACAAAGGGAACACGGGGAACACGGGAAACAAAGGGAACACGGGAAACACAGGGAACACGGCGAACACAGGAAACAAAGGGAACACGGGGAACACAGGAAACACAGGAAACAAAGGGAACACGGGGAACACCGGGATCAAATGGAACATGGGGAACACAGGAAACAAAGGGAACACGGGGAACACAGGGATCAAATGGAACATGGGGAACACAGGAAACAAAGGGAACACAGGGATCAAATGGAACATGGGGAACACAGGAAACAAAGGGAACACGGGGAACACAGGGATCAAATGGAACATGGGGAACACAGGAAACAAAGGGAACACGGGGAACACAGGGATCAAATGGAACATGGGGAACACAGGAAACACAGGGAACACGGGAAACACAGGGAACACGGGGAACACAGGGAACACGGGAAACAAGGGGAACACAGGAAACAAAGGGAACACGGGGAACACAGGGAACACAGGGAACACGGGGAACACAGGAAACAAAGGGAACACGGGGAACACAGGGAACATGGGAAACACAGGGAACACGGGGAACACAGGGAACATGGCGAACACAGGAAACAAAGGGAACACGGGGAACACAGGAAACAAAGGGAACACGGGGAACACAAGAAACAAAGGGAACACGGGGAACACAGGAAACAAAGGGAACACGGGGAACACAGGGAACATGGGAAACACAGGGAACACGGGGAACACAGGGAACATGGCGAACACAGGAAACAAAGGGAACACGGGGAACACAGGAAACAAAGGGAACACGGGGAACACAGGAAACAAAGGGAACACGGGGAACACAGGGAACATGGGAAACACAGGGAACACGGGGAACACAGGGAACATGGCGAACACAGGAAACAAAGGGAACACGGGGAACACAGGAAACAAAGGGAACACGGGGAACACAGGAAACAAAGGGAACACGGGGAACACAGGAAACAAAGGGAACACGGGGAACACAGGGATCAAATGGAACATGGGGAACACAGGAAACAAAGGGAACACAGGGAACACAGGGCAGGCAGGAGACACATGAAGGACACAGCATGGAGGTACAACACCAGAGCAGGGAATCTAGGGCAGACAACACTATAAACACTGAACTAAACCAGGGATAATTAACAAACACAGGTAAATCACGTAAAGCAATAAGACAAGAGATAAAACTAGGTCACGGAGCAAATATAAAATCATATATAAAATCAGCTAGTTACTTGCTAATCATGCAAGTAACGTGCTAGTAACATGCTAGTGACATGCTAGTTACTTGCTAATCATGCTAGCAACATGCTAGTAACATGCTAAACATGCTAGAAAAATCCAAGCGACATGCTAGTAACTTGCTAATCATGCTAGAAACATGCTAGTGACATGCTAATCATGCTAGCGACATGTTAGTCACTTGCTAGTCATGCTAGCAACATGCTAGTTACCTGCTAATCATGCTATCAACATGCTAATTACTTGTTAATCATGTTAACAACATGGTAGTAGAATGCTAACCTTGTTACCAACATGCTAATCATGCTAGCAACATGCTAGTTACTTGCTAATCATGCCAGCAATATGCTAGTAACAGGTCAACCATGTTAAAAACATTCTAATTATGCTAGAAACATGTTATCAACATCTATCTAATCTATCTAAATTTTTAACTTCAGGCTTTTACAACTTCTTTTAACTTTTAAGCTATGTTTTCTCAAGCCAACCCAAAGTTTGTCTTGACAAACTTTTTATTATCTAGTTTATTATTATTATTAAAAAATAAAAAATAAAATAGGGCCATATGAAATCCAATGTATTTTTTCCAAAATTATTTTTCCCCCAAAATTATCTTTTAATAATTTACTTAAATTTAAATAAAATAAAAAAATCATGTCTAATCGATTGAATTCATGAAACAGTAATAATTTATTCAATCTTTTACAATAATAGGGCCATTTTAATTGTTAAAACTTTTATGATAATAGGGCCATTTGAAATGTTTTATTTTATTTTTTAATTCTTTTGTTTGTTTTAATATCAAAAGATGGATAGTCAAATGAAGACATAAATCATTAACAGTTTAATTAAACCTTTAAAATGTTGTGAAATGTCAATTTTAAAAATTACTTTTAATTTTTGGCAAACAGAGTGCTGCTCAACAGGTTTGCTGATAAAATTAAAACACGGGAGATTTTAATTTAATTATTATTATAAGTACATTCTACTGTACAATAGGAATATAGTTCTGTCATAATTTCATCAAGTTAAACTGAACTTTTATTTTGGCGGGTTTGGGTTATTTCTCCAACAGTGTTTTTCTGACTGGATTCTGGTTTTGCTGAAATCATTGGGCTGTATTCCTGTGTGTTTTCTCCCAGAAAGAGAAGAAGAGCAGCGGTCTCCTCAAGCTTCTCTCCGGAGCCGCAGCAAAAAGGAAGTCTCGCTCTCCGCCGTCCGTGTCTCCGACGCACGAGCCGTCCGCTCACAGCCGAGCCGGATCCTGCCCCATCGAGAGCGAGATGCAGGGTGCGATGGGAATGGAGCCGCTGCACAGAAAGTCCGGATCGCTGGACCTCAACTTCTCCGTGTCTCCGCCGGCACGACAGCCCTGCTCCTCCTCGCCGCTCGCCGTCCGGCCCGAGCCCAAGCCTCTGTCCCGAGAGAGGTGAGTCCAGCTTACAATATTCATCCCATTCAAGATCTAAATGCACATTTCAATGCATGAATTTAAAGGCTCATGAAAGCCTAAAACACATTTTTGGAGATGTTAACGTACAGTATATACAGGTTGCACATCACTGAAAACAACAACAGCACTCATTATGTCTATTATTATAACATGTGTCCCTGCAGCACAGAAGCAGTCATCAGTATCACAGGTATATTTGTAGCAATAGACAACAATACATTGTATGTGTCACAATTATACATTTCTCTTTTATGACAAAAATCATTAGGATATTAAGTAAAGATCATCTTCCATGAAGATATTTTGTAAATTCCCTACCGTAAATATATCAAAACTTAATTTTTGATTAGTAATATACATTGCTAAGAACTTCATTTGAACAACTTTAAAGTGCCCCTATTATGGGTAATGAAAGGTTCATATTTTGGTTTTGGGAGTCCCCAACAACAGGTTGACATGCATGCAAGGTCAAAAAATATGCATTTTTTTTTTCCTTTTTTGCTCAATGACTTTCAGATGATGCATGAATCTCATTTTCAAAAAATTGACCCTCATGACTGGTTTAGTGCTCCAGGGTCACATATACACATTTGAATGCATGAATTTAAGACATGTAGCAAGCATTTTTAATGCAATTTTATGCATTTTAGTTAAATAAATAAAAGAAAAATCAATGCACATTAAGCACCAGGTTTGTTTTTGAACATTTCTTTACAGCATGGTGCTGTTTGGTTTGTATCTATCCGCTGCTGCACCCTCTGGTGGACTGATGGTCTAAAACGACTTTAAATAAAAGAAGTTTCTTCTGCTTACCAAGGCTGCAATTATTTGATGTGATGTGAATATCAATTATACTGTAATTGATTGCGGAGTCAGTATCTCCAGATCTGGGCTGTCAAACTAAAATCAGCTTTTACAATATTAATCCAATTCAAGATCTAAATGCACATTAGAATGCATGCATTTAAAGAGTCATGAAACCCTAAAACATTTTTTAAGATGTTAACATACATGTACAGGTTGCACATCAGTGAAAACAATAAAAGTACTCATAATGTTTATTATTTAGGGAAAGTGGTTATTTTTTATTTTTATTTTTTTGGGCGTACATCATCAGTTTTCTGAGCTTTTCTCATTATTATTCATGAGAATGAACTCTTATGATCCAGTCACTGCGCTGCATTATGTATGAGGTTGTTTTATAGCAGAGAATACAAATCTAAATGCACATTTGAATGCTTGAATTTAGGATGTTGTAGCAAGCATTGAAAAAAATGTCAAAGTTTAATCTTTTTATTTTTGCAATTTTATGCATTTTAGTAAAAAAAAAAAAAAAAACAAAAAAACAACAACAACAGTAAATGCACTTTAAAAACCCAGTTTGTCTTTGAACAAAACATTACAACATGATGCAGTGTAAATTGTATTTTTTTCTGTTGCGCCCTCTTGTGGAGTGTTTGGTGTGTTTACTAGTACTGAACTATATACTGTAATTTAACTCATAAATCTTATTTTATCATTCAGTTTTTGAAAATATTTCATATTTATACACTACCAGTCAAAAGTCTGGCATAATTTGGATTTTTCTTTAATGAAAGAAGTTTCTTCTGCTTACCAAGGTGAAATTAATGCTGTGAAATATTATTATATAAAATATTATTATACTTAAAACAGCTGTTTTCTGTGTGAATCTCTGTTAAACTGTAATTTATTTCTGTGATGCGCAGCTGTATTTTCAGCATCATTACTCCAGTCTTCAGTGTCACATGATCTTCAGAAATCCCTTCGCTGTCACTTTTCATCAATTTAATGCATCCTTGATTAATAAAAGTATTTATTTTGTATTTTTTTAATTGTACTTACCCAAAATTAGTGTACTGCTATTTCCACAAAAAAAAAAGTTTAAGCAGTAAATCATCATATTAGAATGATTTCTGAAGATCATGTGACACTGAAGACTGCAGTAATGATGCTGAAAATACAGCTGCGCATCACAGAAATAAATTACACTTTAACAGATATTCACACAGAAAATGGATATTTTAAATTGAAATAATATTACAAAATTTTACAGTATTTTTAATCAAATAATGCAACCTCAGAGAGCAGAAGAGACTTCTTTAAAACGTTTTTTAGAAAGAGATCTGTTTCTTGTATTTGAAAGCTTATTGAATTCATATTATTCAGTCCTGTGTGAATGTTTCTTCTGTTATTAACCTCACTGAGAGCAGTTTTCTGTCTCTGTGCATCAGGTACCGTGTGGTTGTGCCGTACCCCCCGCAGAGTGAAGCAGAGATTGAGCTGAAGGAGGGAGACATCGTGTTTGTGCACAAGAAGAGAGAAGACGGCTGGTTCAAAGGCACTCTCCAGCGCACCGGCCGGACAGGCCTGTTCCCCAGCAGCTTCGTGGAGAGCTTCTAGAAGATCAGAACCAGCCAACAAGCTCCAAACGAGCATCTCTACTGCCATCGTCCTCCTCACACATCCGTCAGGAGGCCTTTCACAAGACAGATCCAGCTCAGATAGTGTCTTCATCTCCATCAGATCCTGACAGAAGCTCAGAGACGCTGGGAAATGATTCCTTCAAACCGGTTCATCCTCAGCTTCCCGTGCGAGATCTCGTGTTTTATTCCCGTCTTAAATCAGCAGATCTGAATGATGACGACACGACGAGGATGTTATTTATCGCTTATGATAAGATGTGAATGTAGGGAGTGATGAATCTCACAGAACCTGAAAAAACCAAGAGTGGCATATTTCACACCAAAATCAAGAGAGAAAAAAAGAATGAAAATAAAAAATATAAATACATAACAATAACGAACTTAATTATATTTTGCATAAAGCAATTAATTTTTTTTTTTGCATAATTTTTTTATTATTTGCCCACTAGATTCTCATTACTAGTGGGAAAAAAAAATTCATGATATATTATTTAAATGGTAAAATATTAATGCAGCATGTTAGTATCAATGTAGTAGTGCCTTTATGCTCATTCAAATATATATAAAAAATGCATTACAGGAATTACACTAATGAGAGTTCAGGGTTAAATGTAATTTAAAATAACGTCACTACAGTGATTCACAATGTTACCATTTTTACAGTATTCTTGATCAAAGAAATGCAGCCTTCATATATTTCACTTTTTTCTTTCTTTTAATTTTGGAATGAAATATGACCCGGATATGTTTTGATGAGGTTCACTCACACTGCCTGTGGTTCATAATGAAAGTTTGTTTACAGTGAGACTCTTAGTGAAAGCACAAACTCCTTTTATTTGATTGTTTTCTATGCCGGTTCTGTCTTTCCTAGAGCATCATGGGATGTGCATGCTGGTTTCCTGACACCGTTTGTCTCTTGTTTACTGAGTGTCACTGTGTTGAGCTCCACAGACACAACTATTTTCACTTTGATTCATGAATTTTCCATGTGCTCAGCGTGCCGTAGGCCAGAAACAGACTTTACACGAGCACACAAACACGTTCCGGCTCTGTCGAACATGATTAATGTGATCTTGTGTTACTGAGGACGGTTCCTTCAGATCTCCAGGCCTCTAAAGCAGATGTGTGATTATTCAGATAGCTATAAACATCAAACAGCTTTACGATAACTCACTCAGAACTGTTGCTCTTTTATGATCTGAAAGAGAAAACTGACCGACATTTCACACCAGGGTTACTGACATTATATCTAAAATATTAAAAACATTTTTGTTAAATGGGGTATGAAATGTTTGAGTGAAATGGCTTCTCAAACAAGAAAAAAATGTAAGGCAGGATTTCATTTGGTCTATCAGGAATTGATTGGATCGTTGTCAAATTTTAAATAATTTAAAATAAACACTGCAATACAAAAAAAAAAAAGAAGGATTAACTTTAATTGAAATAAAGTTAAAATAAAGTAAAATATAAATATTAGAAATGTTACAAATGTTGCATTGGCAGTTAACTGAAATACAAAATTTCAAGCACTAAAATTACTAACTGAAAATAAAAACTAAAACTGAAAAAAAAAAAAGAAACCTAAATAGTATTATAATATAACAAATGTTTATAACAAATACAAATAACTTTAAATAAAAAATAAAGTAAAATGAAAACTGAAATACAAAAAATAAAAGCCAATTCAAAACATAAATAACAGTAAAATTATAAGTAAAATTATTAGTAAATCTCTGTTGTAACTGTAATGTTTTCTGACACTTTTCAAAGTGAATCTGAGCAATTGTTTCTGTGCTTGTGTAGAGTTTGTTTCAGGCTTTAAGAGAGTTGAGCATTGTGTGTTAGGAGTGTGTCTGGATCTGAGATCTACAGATGAACGAATGAACAGCACATGACGCTCAGGACAGATTCAGAATCCGACCAGCATCCCAGCGGCGTCTGAAGCACAAACTCACCTTTACACACAGAGGACTTCAGTCAGAGCTGACCACACGCTTCATTTCAGCAAATTAAGTGACAGGAGCTGCTCTTTTGTGTGCTTGTTCAGACAACAAAACTTTTTTTCTCGCAATTGCCAGTTTGTCACAATTCAGATTTTTTTCTTGCAGTTGTGAGTTCACATTTCGCTATTCTGATTTTTTTTTTTCTCTCCTGAAATTCTGACCTTTTTCTCGATTCAGGCTTTTTTTTCTTGCAAGTCTGACTTTATAACTTGCAATTGTGAGTTTATATCTTGCAATTGTGAGAAAAAATAAATTTTGAAATGAAAAGTCGTAATTACCTCTTTTATATTTTATTCAGTGGCAGAAACAGGCTTCATTGGTAAACGTCCCATTCCTCTGCAGGCTTGTACTCAGACTGAAGCACAAAACAAGCATCTGAAGGTCAGAGAGACACATTTCTGGATCCGTGGAGGTTACGGATGATCAAAAGCATCACATGGATTGAGTCATGAGCACATGGATTGTTCCCACATTACTAGCGTTGAAGTCAATGTTTTTGGATGCTGGATCTTCATAAGCACAAGATGATTCATCCAAACGTTCCCACAAGTGACTCCTGGCTTCGTTTCTATTTCTTTGGATGGATTCCTACTGTGTTTTATTCTCATGGTCTGTATGTCGTGCTCTTTTATCAAATCATTATGGATTTGATCATGGTGCCATTTTTCCTCACTTGGAGTTTCGGCACAAGTGCCACTTTGCTCGCCAAAAGACAAGCACACGTTGGTCTCCATGTTGGAGATGATGGATGGTCATGGTTCCTGCTTCTGAAAAGAGGAATAATTCACCTTCAGATGATCATTCGGTCATTATTTACTCTCGTCATGATGTTATTTTCACAGGCGAACACATAAAGGAGAATTCCTGAAGTGCAAATCTTGTTGTTGTGTTAGAAATAACATCTTAAATAATGGCAGAATGATTCATGTGAATGTTTCAGAATGAACTGATCATACGGTGGACTTTCACACGACTGCATCGAACCGAGAAGCTCTATATGATGACATATTTATATGCTATTGGTGCTAGAGTGGAGATGTTGGGGAATATTTCCTCAAGCACTTGTTCTCTGGTATTTGACATTGTTTTCATTTACACATTGTCTTATATTGAATATGATGATAATGTGGTTTGTTTTGTTTGTTTGTCAAGTACATTTAAGCAATAAATGCCTTTGATTCAAAACAATGATTCGTGGAATTATTCTTATACAGCGTTGGGGGGATAACACATTTCAAGTGACATAATCAGATTACTTTTTTCAAGTAACTAGTAAACTACTGTACAGATGTTAATTTTTATTTTCTTCAGCCTCATGCTTATTCATTTCACTTTCGGTTTGAAAAGCCTTGTGCAGTTGCCAAAAATAGAACTTTTTTTTTACCTCTCTGGGGTTGACAAACACGTTTTGTGGCATTTTTTGATAACCCCTGAAGGAACTTTAAGTACTCCATCATTTTTGATCATACAGATAAGAGCAATACATCAGTCAAATCTGTAAAGGCCGGGTCTACATCTACAGGCAGGGCCGGCCCGAGGCATAAGCGAACTAAGCGGCTGCTTGGGGCCCCTTGGCCACCAAGGGGCCCCCAATCGTTTTTTTTTTTTTTCTGATTTGCTGACAACTGCTGCTGTGTCTGCTAGCGTTTGAGTCATGCGAAATTGCGCATAGACACCTCGCGTGTATTGACAATTTGCGCCGGCGTGCAAGTGCGCGTCACTGTAATAAATGATAAGCCATGTCACAAAAAAGGATGTATCCCTCTGGTGCCGAAAAGAGAAAGAAGAAAAGGACAGAGAAGGAGAAAAAAGAGCAAGATAAAGATATGTTTGCATGATTATTTACAGTAAGTTTTGTGCAGCAGCAGCACAAATTGTGCTCACGTCACTTGAGGTAGCAGCTAGTCATGACTCGTGATCTACCTGAGGTTTGAAAGTACTTTTTTTTTTTTTTTTTTTTTGGTTTGTGCGTCTAATCGTGTGGTATGGGTGCTGGGAGCGGTCAAAATGGATGTAAAGAAGCTGTCATGACGGCGTTTCCTTTATCCTTTTGCTGATATTTTCAATAGTTCACGGGTGACCCAAAACAAACAAACAAAAAAAAAAACAATTCTGCATAAACCGTAATTTAACCCTAAAAAGAACTTAAAGGTATATATCAGAATATTTATTTATTGCTATTTTATGTCATGATATAAATAATACAATTTCGTTTTTTTTTTTCAAATGACTTGAACATTGAATTAATGTTTGTGAATACATAGTTTTTTTGTACATTAACATTTGTATTGTACATTTATTAATATACATAATTTATCAATGTTTATATATATATATATATTAACATTGATAAATTATGTATTGCGTGTGTGTGTTGTTTGTGTGTGTATAGCCTACCTTTCGACTAATAGTGACCCTGACTATTGCTGTATTCATTTTCAAGTTAAATCTATTATACAATTTCTGTACAATTTAAAGGCAAATCACTCCAAAACTCAATGTGCATTCTCACTCTTTTCTCATAAAAAGCACTTACTTTTAAAAAGCTTTCCTTAAAAGGTTTTCTCATTTTTCCAATTGATTATTTTTAACAGTGACCCTGAATATTACTGAATTATCATTTACTGTATAGTTTTGGAGAAAATTAATGGCAAAATCACTCCAAAAAAGTGCATTCTAGCAGTTGCACCATTACCCATTTTCAAACACTCATAAAAATCTTTGCTTTATAGGTTTGCTCATTCTTTCAGTTGATTCCTGTTCTTGTGATCCTGATTATTACTGTCTTAATTTCAAATATTTTTACTGTGTAAAAATTAATGGCAAATTCACTCCAAAAAACAAAGTGCATTCTAGCAGTTGGACCATTTCCCATTTGAAAATTATTTATTTCATGTTTTGTGACAGTTTGTATTCAGAAGTTTAAGAGTAAAGTATTTAATTTAAGTATAATTTTTTTATTATTTATTTTGTATTAGTACATAACCTCACTGTATTCATTTATAATGTAACATTATAGTGTGACATTTGTGTCAATAATCTTCAAGCACAGATGACTCCGCGTGGTGGGAGGGGGGCCCCCAAATCAAATTCTGCTTAGGGCCCCCAAGAGGCTCGGGCCGGCACTGTCTACAGGTATACACTCATAATAACAACAAAACTTTGTGCTTTTGTAAAATAAAGAAAACAAAACAGGGTTTGCTCTCCGCCAAGAAACTCAGTGAATACTCGACACACAGAACTGAGAGATATATCTATAGAAAGCCTGACATGTCTACTTTTAAATGAAGTAAGTTGTGTCAAAAACAAATATTCTGTGATAAAGTCATCCGTATGAAACCAACACGATGTCCAGTCTTTCCCATCTGAGCTAATTATCTCTAATGTGATCACGCTTTTGACATTACAATAGTGAGACACACGGCATGTAAACATCACCTCTGTACACAAAGCAGTGAGACTTTTCTTCACATTCATCTCCGCTACTGTTTGTTTCTGGAAGAAGACGTGCTGAGAGGGATAAGCTTTGGTTTACCTCAGAAAAAGAAGGAGGCTTGATCCAGCGGAGGAGGTCATGTACATGAGTAAGTCTTTCTTTTATCAGCCTACTTGCATTAGTTGTTATTGTGTCAGTGGGATGAAACTTGTAGGGGGCACAAACTAACGCAGGGTTTAGTTGTAACACACCTGGTTTAAATATTTCCACACATGCTAGCATAACCAAATTTACAGAATTTACTAGTTGCCATATCAACACTATATAAAAAAAGTCCACCAAAATGCAAAAAATTTTCAAGATATCACTTAATATTTATTTGACCAAAGTAAAAGTACATTTCTGGCTGAAATCTCAGTTTTAAGCATTCATTTCAATAAGACAAATCTGCTATTATTTTATTTATTCCAGCATGGTTACAATGTGCTCATTGTCAAACTTTGAAATTAGATTTTTTTCATTCTTAAAAAAACACATTATTTTATTTGAAAAAGTTAATAATTTTATTTTATTGACACTATTTTAGTTTGTCTCATATTTTTTTCATTGGATCAGATAACATTTTAAGCTTTGTTATGGCCATGTTACAATGTACCCTACTTAGGGGGAATGTTGTCACATTTCACTTGAAAAACATATACACCATATATGTAATGTGTCTGTGACCCAACACTGTTCACATAGATGTACACTAAACACATACATGATCATTGTGATCTTAAGTGGTTCTCTATGACAGTCTGCTGTATTTGATGAGTTGTGTGCTGTTTGTCTCATGCACATTAAATGAATCCCGCAGAACAGTTATTTATCCAACCACAGCATAATAAGAATCAATTCCACTCATTGTAACCACTAATTGGATTCATTACTGCTGGACTAAGTACTAATTGGACTAGTGCTGTTTAACACAGAGGTCAGTCTGCTCTGCAGAGAAGCAGCTGTGTTTCATTGAAAACAATGAAGGTTCTCGAGTATCTGCATTCATCCGGTGATGTGTAGTAAAATACAGCAGCGCTACTGAATCTACATTTTGCAACTTGCATTGCATGCATGATACACATTTTATCAGTTTTATGCATTGCCTGGGAATCAAAACCATGCTCTTGACTTTGTGTGAGTTACAGGTATCAACAGTTTATCGGAGTCGAGCGTTTGGCCCGGAACTGTATGTGATGTGAGACTGTGACGCAAAATAATGAAAAAATGATGAACAGACAACACAGATTTGTATTGTCATCCTCTCTCACCACACCCAACAACAAATACACAACCAAAAAGGATTTTTCAAAGTTGGAAATAAAGATTATTGGATTTTGTTTTACAAGAAAAAACTATTTTAGTCTGTCTACTTCAAACCATGTCATATTTAGTGTTGAATGTGCTTAATGCTGGATGTGTTTCATCTTTTGTCTTCTCCAGATGTTAACTGATGGACTGGAGTGCTGTGGATTACTTGTGGATTATTGTGATGTTTTTATCAGCTGTTTGGACTCTCATTCTGACGGCACCCATTCTCTGCAGAGCATCCATTGCTGAGACACTGATGCAGTGCTGCATTTCTACAAACCTGATGAAGACACAAACTCATCCTGATCTTAGACGAACCGAGGTTGAGCACATTTTTCAGCATGCTCATTTCTTAGTGAACTTCTCTAAAGTCAGTACATACTGGAGTCATTAGAAAGCATGTGTTTAATGAAGAGGTTCTGCTCATCTCTTGGTGATTTCAGCTCTGTTCTTTGCTCTAGTACCCTATGTGCAATACAAGACTTTTGCTTTAATCGAATCGTGACTTGTTTCTTTCTTGGCTGTATCTCTCTCCATGTTTTCCGCATGAAGAGTCCTGGAAGTGTCTCATCTCGTGTCCGAATGGAGTGTGGTCTTCTACTTGGAAATTTCAAATCTTATGCAGCAGACTGAAGTAACAAACCAATTTCCCCTCTGAACGCTGAGAACAGTCGCTCAAGACGGCCGTCAACGGCTGACTATCTAAATGCAAATGCAGATGATAATTCCAAGAGCCCCGACACCAAATGAGGTTATTCAAGCCGCGTCACACTGGAAACTGGCTTGTTTGAAATTCCCCTCAGGACACGGGAAGTGACCACAATCCTGGGAAATAATTCAATGATAGTCCAGCAGTGATGGAAGGTATCTCATCCACATCAGTCTGAGTTTATATCCTAACCAGCTGAGACAAGCAATGAGTGAAATGACATTTTGTTGGTCACTGGTTTGTATTTCAGAAAAACTGAAAACTCATTTGAGCAAAGTATATTCGTCATCAAACACGGACGAGGAGAGATTGATCATGCAAGTTAAGAAAGTTTCTCATCACAATGATGCCGCCTGGAGAAACATCTCAGGAAAATACAAGGTATGTGTTTTTAGTTTTAAGATCTATTCACTTATTGAATAAATTGGAGACCAATGGTCCATTCACTAAATACACTCCTGTTCAATGGTTGGCACTTATTTAAAAAAATTAATCAATTATTTAAAATGTTTTAAATGTAAAATAAACTTTATATATATATATATATATATATATATATATATATATATATATATATATATATATATATATGTGTGTGTATATATATATATATATGTGTATATATATATGTGTATATATATATATATGTGTATATATATATATATATATGTGTATATATATGTTTTTTTATTTTATAATAATAAATTTTTATTGGAATTTTAATGTTTAAAGTGACTTATTTTTTAAAAATGATTTATTTTTTTATTATTTTGAAAATTTGTATGATTTTGTATGATTTTATTATTCGGTTTTACAACTTTTATAAATGATTTTTAGTTCATTAGTTATATTTTATTCACCACTGATAAACTACTGCTAAATGTAATGTAGAAACTTTAATTTTCTGTGAAGATGCTTTGCGACGATTTGTATCGTGAAAAGCGCTATGCAAATAAACGTGAAATGAATTAAAATGAATTAACATTACTTGTTTTCGCTGCTCTCAGAAATCCATTAGAAGGGACTAGTAGAGAGCTGCTGGTTTCGGTTATTTTGACCACAGTTTGTGCGTTAATCGAGCAGACCGAGATGATTTAGATAGGTTTCGTAGTTTCACTGAATGAAATTCAACAGTTAATGATATCAAAACACGTCGTGTGTAAATATATAACAGCTCCAAACACAAACTTATGAACAGATAAGCTAATTAAGACATTTTCATAACATACTCATCTTGATGGTAAACAGGATTACATCTTGCAGACTTCTTGAAGTACCATATTAGCTATAATAACCTCATCTCAAACTTGTCCAATCAGAATTCACGCTCATTTCAGAACCATAACGGTCACATGACACCATCCAGCGATTGAACGCTAGTCATACGAGAGGTATTACATTTTTTTTTTTTGTCAGATGACCCACATGAAAAAATATTATAGTGGTAGTATACTATAGTAATTTGTAGTGAATACTATAGTGTTTGAATCCTCTCTCACTAGTAGGTCTTTCAGGGTGACCTGGGGAGCGGTTGTATCCAAAGCACATCAACTGGTCACTGGGGTTCCTCAGGGATCAGTTCTTGGACCGCTCCTCTTCTCTATATACACTACATCACTGGGTCTCATTATACAGGCACATGGCTTCTCCTACCAAAACTTTGTTTTTCTCTTTATTTATTCCTTTCCTTTCTAGCTTGTACTGATTTAAACAATGCCTGAAACTTGGTATTGTAAACACTTCCTGTGTCTGTTTGCCTCTTTAAGAAGAATCGCTTTATGTATTCCCCAATTGTAAGTCGCTTTGGATAAGAGTGCAAAATGAATAAATGTAAATGCTTTGAACCATACTATAGTAAAGTACTTGAATTAGTTTGTTGTGGTAATGCTATAGTTGCTGTGGAAATATAGCAACTTTAGTAATATAAAAAAATTCCTTTACTCAATACTGTACCAGGTTTTCTACAACTATACGGTATATTACACTACAGATCACTGTAGTAAAAACTAAAGTATACTAAATTATTTATCAGTTAATACTACAGTATGCTGTAGTATTCATTAACAAAGTGTTGTAATTACTATAATATATACAGTATAATATACTTTACTATAGTATGGTTCAAAAACACTATAGTATTTACTATAAATGACTATAGTATTTTTTAAATATGTACTTTTAAGTTAATATTTCAACAATTTAACAACACATTTGCATGCCATGCAAGTAAAAACAACTTTAATCAATTGTTTCATTTTGAGTTTTATTTTAAAATTATTTTGAACATTTGTATGATTTTAATTTATTCCATTTTCATAAACTCACAAAGCGATTTTAGGAAATAATCTAGTTTCAAATACAGGTTTGTCAGGCTGTCAGTTATCAGAAAATAATGTATATATATATTTTCTCTATTCTTAGCAAGACATGTTTGGCATTTCTGCTGTTATTATGACAAAGTTTGCAAGAATGCAAGAAATACAATTTGCAGAAAAATACAAGTTTATTTGGTTAAAACATCACCCAAAATAACACTGTTTAAATACATGTAACATGAGTATAAAATGTGAAAATAAATGCAATAAGGTAAACATTTGTGGTAAACTACTATAGTATATTTCTGATTAATGTTTTTAGCCCTCCACAACCATAAAAACACAAGTCTCCAGGAGAATAATCATACACTTGCCAGTAAAAATAGTAGATTAACATGTTCTCAAAAGAGCATATTCTGTGATAAACATCTGCATTGTGCTCATAAGAAATCATTTGTTTTAAGGCACCGAAGTGAAGTTGAAGATGTGTGTTCTTCAGAGGTGTCCGTGATACAGTACCGTAATGCTTTTTTCTGCCTCGCCTTCACATGAATCCAGAGCTGAAGAACGACACACATCAGCTGTGAGAACACAAACACACATGCCAGAGATTCCAGCGACACGACCAGGAAAAATTCCCATAATGCTTTCACCGTGACGCGTCAGAACCACATCACCCTCACATTTCTGACAAGCTTTACAACATGCATTTACTAATAATCTGTGAGTTTTGTCAGCTTTATACAATGAATATGTAAATATCAAGTAGGATTCATTCAAATCTAGAGCTGATATTTCTTATCTTGTTCAGTTCATACAGATCCTAATTTTTTAAAATTATTTTATCAATAAATATGCTATCACAAATAGATATTAAACTTTTAAGGAATTTTATTATTTAGTGTACTTTTATATTTTATTCCGCAATTTATTATCACATCTAAATATGTAATGTCTATACATTCATGAATATCATTTGTGATTTATGTCAGTTTTCTATAATAAATGTCCATTTCAAGTAGGATTTATTAAAATCTGATCAGGATGATGATTTTTTTTTTTTTTTTTTTTAGAGCTCCAAAAAACTAATTTGAAGTACTGCATATAGATTTGTTAACTTATAAGAAAAAAAAAAAAAAAAAAAAACATTTTAAAATATGCAGCCCTATATTAAAAAAAAAAAAAAAATTGTGTTTTATACAAAAATTATGTATTTAAAGATTATAAGTACAACGCTTAATAATCCCAGCTGAGGAAATGTATTATGTATTTAGTTTATTTATTATTATTATTATTTATAATTTTATGGTTAATATTTTACTCACCAGTTTGTCATATATTTAATTTATAAGAAACAACATATGACATATAACAAATAATTACATTTTATTTATTAAATATAGAATTTTTATTTATAATAAATTACATTTAATATTTAATTGCATTGTATTTATTATTGCATTTTTATTTATAATAAATATTATAGTACTGAATTCTTATTTATAATAAATTACATTTAATATTTAATTGCATTTTATTTATTAAATATTGCATTTTTATTTATAATAAATATTATAGTATTTAATTCTTATTTATAATACATTACATTCCCTTCATTTTCATTTTGCTGGAAGTTGTTAATATAAGTCTCTTTTACATCTGACCATGTAAATACTAAGCAGGTTTTATCAACATCAGTTAACTATTTCTTGTCTTCTTTTATCCTCTTATCAAGAGTGCTGATAAACAGCACAAACATTTCACATGTCCACTGGTTAATTGACAAGCAAATAAAAAAAGACAATAAAATATTAGTATTAGTGAAATGTGTAGGCCTATTTTCATAATTCTATTGTTGTTGTTAGTTATATATTTTACTCACCAGTTTATATTCCTCTCTAAATATGTCATATTTAATTTAAATTCATTATAACCTACAATCCCTGCTTTTTTCTTTCTTTGTACACTGGTAATATAAGTTCCTGAGATGCAGGGCTGCCATGTCTGCTTCTGTACGCAGTGTTTGGGAGGAACTCACTTCTTGCGGTCTTTGTCCTTCTTGTTGTTGGTGCTGGTGTTGAAGGCCTGCGCCTGCAGGAGCTCGGTGGCAGCTTTGCGTTTGCTGAAGACGCTCATCTCCTCCTCCAGACTCCTGCGCTTCTCCTCCAGCTTGCTCTTCTCCTCCGCATGCATTCGCTTCAGCTGCTCGAACTTCCCCTGCAGCTGAAGCACACACACACACACACACTGCTGCTTAGAAGAATTCACTGCACACACACATGCAAACACATGCTCCTCACGGAACTTCTTTTAAAGATATTTCCTTTACATGCTCGTTTGTAGTTACTTTAGGGTATTTTTTAAAATATTTTATTACCTTATATGTCAGAAACTGGAATATTTCACCAAAAAAAAAAAAAATAATAATAATAATAATAATAATAATAATAAAATCCAAAAACAAATTATAACATCTTGTTGCAACATTTTACAAAAATCTTGAATAAGATTGTTCAAAATCCCGTGTTATAAAAAATGGAGTGCTATGCACTTTTGGGACCCATCTCTACTTTTTAGACACAGCTTTTAAAGTAAAGAGTATACAAAACTATACAAAAAAAATAAATAAAAAAAAATTAGATGACCAAAGTTTTAGATGAATAAATCAAAGTTAGATCAGTAGGCTACATTTAAATCAAATTGCGATTGGACTAACGTCACAGCAACCCTTCAAAATAAAAGTTTGATTTAACTTGAAGAAACTGTGACAGAAATAAATTAATATTTTACAGCAGGCCTAAAATGTACGTCTTGATGTAATACTACTACTACTCCTACTATTATTAATAATAAATTGATTACAACTTTATCTTACAACCTTAAACTTTAAACCTTTAATTAAAGCTTTATTTTCTAAATAATCACACATCGTTATGTGTTTTAATTTTAACAGCAAACCTCTGTTGTGCAGCACTTTCTGTTTGCCAAAAAAAAGAAAAGAAAGGGTTTGTTTAATTTAGTTGATTACAAAAATGAAAAATTTAAATACACATCACAGAATAAAAACAAACAAACAACTTTTATTACACTATTATTATCATCACTATTATTATTTTAAAAATAATTTGTTTTCATGAATTTGATTGATTAGATATGCTTTTTGATTATTAAAATTTTATCAAGATTTAATTAAAAACAAAATCCAGAAAAATTAAAATGGAAAAAACTGAATTTGGTAAAAAATCAAATGGGATTTGAGAAAAAATAAACCAGATTTAATGTTAAACCTTTATTAAACTGTTGTTAAATTGTATAGGTTTCATGATTTTAATTAATTAGACATGCTTTTGGATTGCTAAAATTGAATTTAACCATTAAAAAGGAGTCCAGAGAAATTAAAACATAAAAAAACGTAATCCATAAAAACTGTAATTTTTTTTTTTGTGAAATAAATGGTGTGTATTTGGTACCTCTCTCTCGGCGTCCTTCAGCTCGGCCTCTTTCTCTTTGACTCTCTGCACAAACGTCTGCCGCATCTCTTCCTCTCGTCTCTGCAGCTCACCCACAAACTCCTGCCGCTTCTCCTCGTACGTCTGCTGAAGACTGCATGAAGAACAGCAACAAAACATCACAGCGTCATCACATCTCCAGACGACTCGTCATTCGATTTCAGATGCACCTCAGTATCAGGTTATTAATCTCCGGGGGGAATTTTTAAAAACTGAGATTTATAAAAAAAAAAAAATCTAAATATTGAGAAAATCATCTTTAAAGTTGTTCAAATGAAGTTCTTAGCAATGCATATTACTAATCAAAAATTAAGTTTTGATATATTTATGATAGGAAATTTACTAAATATCTTCATGGAACATGATCTTTACTTAATATCCTAATGATTTTTGTCATAAAAGAGAAATGTATAATTGTGACTCATACAATGTATTGTTGTCTATTGCTACAAATATACCTGTGCTACTGATGACTGCTTCTGTGCTGCAGGGACACAGATTATAATATAAACACAATAATGTAAACATTATCATTATTTATCAACAATAGATCATAAGCAATTGCTTGGCATAAAAAAGAAAAGAAAAGCACAAACCTGTGGAATCAATATTATTTTAGTATTGAGATGCTATTGTAGATTTTATTAACACTGAATTGGTTTTAATTTTCAGTTTTTTTTTTGTTTGTTTTTTTAGTTTTTTCCTTTTTTTGTGTTTTTGTTGATGTTTATTTAGTTTTTATTATGTCAGTTTTAGTTATTTTGGTACATCAAGTTAAACTGAAAGAAAATAGAAAATGAGAAATGTATTGTAAAATATATTTTTACATTTTATATTTTATTTCAATAAGCATATATGTTATTTCCAAGTAATGAACATGTATTATTTTTTAGCTTTCTATAATAACCCTCATAGAACGTGCTGCGCTCACACTAATTTAATTCAAAGCATTTTGAAGTTTATTAATCATATTCCTGTTTTGATAATTAAAACTTTCTTTTTTTTCACACCATTTAAAATATTTAAGTCTTATAATACTAATAGTTTTTAATAATATTTTGAATTAGTTTAAATTTTATATTTTAATTTTAAGTTGCATTTTAAATTTTTTTGCTGCCTGCTTTCATCACTTTTATTCATTTGTTTTAGTTTTTATAAATATTTAAGTTTGTTATTTTACTACATCAAGTTAAACTGAAAGAAAATGAGAAATGCATAAAAAATATATTTTTATATATAAAATATATTCATGCATTTTTATTTCAGTTAACATATTTTATTTCAAATACTAAAAAATGTTTTTTTATAGTTTGCTATAATAACCCTGCGTGTATAATGTGCAAAAGCGTCACGTTTTGACTTTAAATGTGCTGCGCTCACACTTCTTTAATTCAATCAACGCATCTTGAAGTTTAATAATCATATTCCTCTTTTTCCATCCCCAAATTTATAGTCTCTTAAATTTGAGTTACACATCTAAGTCCTAATATAAAACCCTTTATGGCTTTTAAAAGTCATTTAAACAGCCTGTTGTTTGCTCAAACCCTCTCCTTCGGTGTGAATGAGTGCGGATCTGAAGCGTCTCGTTAAGAAAGCCAGCAGGCCGGTCATTAGCCGAGATTCCATTCTTTCTCTGTTTTGAGAAGCCGAGCAGAAATCTGAGGAATGTCTCTGAGCGAGGTTAAGTAAACAGTTCCCATGCTCCCGTCTGCAGAGCCGGTGGTTAGCAGGGAAGCCCACAGGGGGCGCTGTGGTAAACGAGCTCTCACCTGACGGGTTTGCACTCGGGGTCGGTGTCTCTGAAGCCCATCTCCTCCAGCTTGCAGCGTCTGTAGAGCTCGTAGTGTCTGGTGTGCGTCTGCTCGCGCAGGTCCTCCATGTTGACGCAGATCAGCATCTCGCGCAGCTTCACGAAGTCGCAGTGGTTCTCGTTCTCCACTGAAACACACACAAACACACCCCAGACCTCTTCAAAACCAGGGCAAGCCTGCTTGAGGAATTTCCATTTAGCCCGAGTGTATAAGAGTGAGTGCGGGTGTGATGAAGGCTCACCCTGCACGACGCCCCACGGATACTGCCTCGCCTTCACCATCTTGTTCCCGATGCTCACCTCCTCTGTGCTGCCCACCACGGCGAAGGGAAGATGACCCTGAGAATCAGCTCAATATTAATAACTGATTATATCTGTAGTCAGTGCATGCTTTATTTCCTGTGACCTTTGTGTTGGTGCATAGTAAAATAAAACCCATAATCAGGGTTATTAGAGTTTATAAAAAAACGAAAATTAAAACCGTAAAACACATTTTTGACACCTGAAATAAAATAAACATTATTAACTTAGATTAAATAAATTTCCACTAGCTGCCGAGTCAACATTTCTCATTTTTTAATTTAGTTCAACTTGATGCACTTAAAATAACTAACTAAAATTAAAGCCATAAAAACACTTTTTTGATACCTGAAATAAGATAAATATTAACTTAAATATATTTATTATTATTTTATTTATTTTTTAAAAAGCTAGTTTTAGGCAACATTTCACATTTTCATTTAGTTTAACTTGATGTAATAAATGTAACAGTAACTACTTGTGTTACTTAACAACATAAAATACACGTTAACTAAAATAAAATTAGATATGAAGAGCTTTTTTTTTAGTTGCCAAAGCAACATTTCTTGTTTTAATTTAATTGAACTTGATGTAATAAAATAACTAAAACTCAATAAAAATTATATTAATTAATTAATTATACTTTATAATTATAATTTTATATAAAATTTGTATAATTACATTTTTATATTTATAACAATATTATATTAAATTATTTTAAAAAAATAAAAATTATATAGAAAAATAAAAAACTCTAAAGTTGACAAATGCAACAAAATTACTAAAACTTTAACTAAAATTAATGAGATTTTGAATAAAGATGGAAAATATAATTATAGACATTTATAAACACACACACACACAAACATATACATACATATATATATATATATATATATATATATATATATATATATATATATATATATATATATATATATATATATATATACATACATACACACACACACACATTTTTTTTAATGAATAAAATCTATAATAGGATCTCAATAATACTAAAATAATACTGATGTAGTGTTTTCTTCCTGATACGACACACTCTTTATATTTAGACGGTTTAACAGAGCGTTCAGGGCGGTTAAAAGCCCTTCTTCCTGTTGTCTGTGTGCTTCATCTGAGGACTCACGTTCATGGCGGTGTTGATCTTGGCCACGGTCTCGTCGTCGATGGGGAACTGGTAGATCTGCACGCCGTTGCTGACCAGCTCGCTCATGATCTTGATCTTGAACTTGTGCAGCTCGCTCTTGGAGATGGTGTCGGCTTTAGCGATGACGGGGATGATGTTGACCTGCAGCGGAGCGAAATACAGAAACCACAGACTTGATCCAGAGTCCAGCAAAAACAGTAAAAGCTTGAAATGTTTTATAGCCGTTTTCTATTTGAATATATTTTCAAATGTGTTGCACCAGTCACATGATCCTTCAGAAATCATTCTAATATTCTGATTTGCTGCTCTAAAAACATTTTTATTATTATTATTATTATGTTGAAAACAGCTGAATAGAATTTTTTTCAGGTTTCTTTGATGAATAGAAAGTTCAGAAGAAGTGCGTTTATCTGAAATAGAAATCTTTCTGTTCATCAAAGAATCCTAAAACAAATGTGCTCAACTGTTTTAAGTATTGATAATTATAATAAATGTTTCTCAAGCAGCAAATCAGCAAATTAGAACGATTTCTGAAGGATCATGTGACATTTGTGAAAATTCAGCTTTGATCACAGAAATCAATTACAGTTTAGCAGATATTCACGTGGAAAGCAGTTATTTTAAATAGTTAAAATATTTCACAATTTTACTGTTTTATCTAGACTCTGGATCAAATAAATGCAGGTTTAATGAGTAGAAGAGACTTCTTTAAAAACATTAAAAATCTTACTGTTCAGAAAGTTTGGACTGGTAGTGTATACTTCAAAAAACAAAAACAACTTGCAACAGATTTCAGTTGTTTTTTAATTGAATTTCTCTGCTCCCGAACACTAGAATATGGAAATAATTAATTTCACACTTCAAAATAATGCTGTTTTTCTTCAGTATTTTTGTCTTGTTTTCCAGTGCAACTGTCTAAAGTTCCTTAAATCAAGATACTTGAGATGCAAAATGAAGTCCGCTTTTATTAAAAATTGATCAAAATGAAGCGAGTTCATGATTAAACCAAGACTAAATATCTGCAAACAGGTTCAGAAAAATCCACTTAATTCAAAGAGAAACAAGTTTTTATTATCCATCGACAGATATTTCTTCTTCTTTTGATCATAAACTCATTTATTTCCCACGAAACAAGATTTAATTTGCTTCTCCAGTAAACGTGTCTTCATTTAAGGATGTTTAGATATTTATATTAACAAACAAAACAAAAATACTGAGGAATATATTCATTTTCTGAAGTGTATGCAACATCGTGACTTTATGAATTGACATTATTTTGACCTGATTTAATGTTTTAGAATTAAAAGGAGATAAACCGCTAATAAACAGCTAAAAACACATCTCTTTCATCTTTATTTGACCCTCTAACTCTAGCACTCTCTATTCTAATTCTATTTTAACTATCTGTTTTCCTTTTTTATTAAAAACAAACACTTTACCCTTTAAGACATGCACTCTATTTGTTTTCTAACTGCTTGTTTTCTTTTTAAAAAAGACTCTAACACTAGCTTTTTCTATTCTATCCATTTGTTTCCTCTTTATTTCACGTCTGAAGCGTCTGTGGAAACAGCAGACTGACCTTGCTGTCCAGTTTCTTCATAGTGACCAGGTCCAGGGATTTGAGCGAGTGTCCAGACGGAGCGATGAAGTACAGACAGGCGTGGATCCTGGAGTCGTGATAGTTATGGAGCGAGCGCTTGATCTTCAGCTCCTCCTGTAAGTACGACTCGAACTGTGTGTCGATGTAATCCACTATGTGCTGGTAACTATAACAGAGAGAGAGAACGCCAATATAAGATCAGGATGAGTGTGTTTCTTCATCAGGTTTGTAGAAATGTAGCACTGCATCAGTGTCTCAGCAATGGATGCTCTGCAGTGAATGGGTGCCGTCAGAATGAGAGTCCAAACAGCTGATAAAAACATCACAATAATCCACAAGTAATCCACAGCACTCCAGTCCATCAGTGAACATCTGGAGAAGACAGAAGATGAAACAAATCCAGCATTGAGACACTTTTGGGCTATTTTGGACTGTTTAAACGCTGCTTGATCTGTGCAGATTTCTCTCCTGATTCACACCAGAACACTTTTTCACTGGAGGAAGTGTTATTATGGATTATAGACTATGTATTTGAGTTAAAAACATCTTAATGCTGGATGTGTTTCATCTTCTGTCTTCTCCAGATGTTCACTGATGGACTGGAGTGCTGTGGATTACTTGTGGATTACTTGTGATGTTTTTATCAGCTGTTTGGACTCTCATTCTGACGGCACCCATTCACTGCAGAGCATCCATTGCTGAGACACTGATGCAGTGCTACATTTCTACAAACCTGATGAAGACACAAACTCATCTCTAATCAGAACCTTTAACAGTGAACAACATTAGATGTTAAATCAGTAAATGATCAGAACGGACCTCTCTTGTTTGTTCATCTGATCGCCGAAGCCGACAGTATTAACCACGGTGAGCTTCAGACGAACGTTACTCTCCTGAAGATCGTACGTCTGCGCTCGCAACTTCACCTTCGGCTCAAAATGGGACGACTCGAAATTCTCAAAGTTGGTGTTGAAGAGCGTGTCCATCAGCGTGGATTTACCGATCCCAGTTTCACCTGGAGAAATATGTACAATATACTTACTGCATGTACACATACTGAACACACTGTACTTATTAACCCTATAATAAACCATGATTTCTAAGGCTCTAAACTTTACTGTAAACCTGTTTCTCACTCAATCTCCTCGTCGTCTGATTGAGAGTTTAGAGTGTTTTATCCAGTGAAAGCTCTTCTAGTGTAATTGTAGAAACACTTCACATGTGTTTCTGTCAGATCTTGAGTGATTTTGATCAAGTAAAGGTCAGAATAACTGCAGTAATATCTCCAGATGAACTCTTACTGGACTGAAGCAGCTCAGCTTTACTTGATTCTCCATCAATCATGTTTTAGAGTTTCAAATCTGATCCTCAGGATCTTTTGAGGAGCGTTTGTTTCCAGAAGCTTTACTTTCACTGTTCCTCAGCGGAGGAATGATCTTCACAAGCCTCCAGAACATCTCACATCTTCTGAGGAGCCTTTATTTCTTCAGCTCTCAATCACTGCATTATATGTTTGGATCATTTACATCTCATCTCACTGAGACACATTACTGCAGATATAGAGCTCATTGATATCACAGATTCTTCCGTTTTTCTGTTTATTTGAACCCTTTCCAGCAGTGACTGTACACCGAGGACAACTGAGGGACTCAAACACAACTATTAAAAAAGGTTCAAGCATTCACAGATGCTCCAGAAGGAAATGCGAAGCATTAAGAGCCGGGGCGTGAAAACTTTTTGAATTTGAAGATCAAGGTAAACTGTACTTAATTTGTCTTACGGGAAACATGCAAGTACCTTCTGTTGCTTCCGAAGGGTAGTACTAAATTTGAATAAATAAAAAAAATTTGGACATCTTCATTCTGTTCAAAAGTTTTCACGCCCCGCCTCTTAATGGTTCGTGTTTCCTTCAGGAGCATCACTGAATGTTTGGACCTTTTTTAATAGTTGTGTTTGAGTCCCTCAGTTGTCCTCAGTGTGAAAAGATGGATCTCTAAGTCATATAGTCAATGCTGGAAAGGGCTCAAATATGCAAAATATGCTGGAAAACTGAAGAATCTGCAGGAGCTGGAGGATTTTTCTGAAGAACAGCAGACAGTTTAACTGTTCAGAACAAACAAGTGACTCATTAAACAAAAAAAACACAGCTGTGGAGCATCCAGGTAACCACACACAGTGTTAACAACCAAGGGTTCACAAACTTTTGAAATTTTTTTTTTTTTTTTTTTTTTTATCATTTTTAAATGTAAACATCTCTTATGTAAAATATCTTACTCAGGTCAGTACTAAATAAAAAAATATCTTGCATTTTGTATGAGCTCTTATTTTGTTAAATAGCAATGTGTTGATACACATTTTCACAGATTCTGCAACTTTCGCATGCCGCTGTAAATATCAGCATCTGCAGCAGATTATAGCATATTTATGCTGTGTTTGAGTCTCTAACTTACCGATGCACAATATGTTGAAGCAGAATCCTTGACTAGTGGACTTGTTGACCAGTTGATCGGGCAGACTGTCGAACCCAACATGTCCTGATAGAGCCAGAGGACGGGCGTTCTTGTCCTGGAAGAGACCAGCGAGAGAGAAAACATGACGCTGACCGCTGCTATCAATAGGAAGCTGATTTCAAATCTTCCTCTCAAACAAGTGTCACTCAACTCACGATTCTATTCGATTCACAATTGTTTTTGAACAAAATGAGATTTGAGACAAATTAAATTAAATGTGTCCTTTTATTATTGCTTGGACAAAATGCTGCACATTTCTTTGTGAAATTGAAATGTAACACTATAATAATACAATAATATAGCACTTGCATATAATTGCTCTTTTGTTGGTTTTGATTGCGTCTATTGTCCTCATTTGTAAGTAGCTTTGGATAAAAGCGTCTACTAAATGACAAAATTTAAATACAATGTAAATGTAAATAACAAAACTAAAACTGAAATTTTAAAACAAGCCCCAAATCAAATAAATAAAATAAATCTCTTCATATAAACAAAATAAGGCTTCGTCTGTGCTCTTTCCATTTAAAATTAAAGGCAACCACTGCATTTTAATCATGATCCAAACAAAGATGCTGCATACATTCAATATGAGCAGTTTTAATCTAAATTACATTAAATATGAAGCAAAAACAGAATGGCTTGGTTTCAGTTTTGTGAAACTATACATAAAAATATCTGCATGAGACAGAAACAGCAGACGAGCTGAACGAGACGCAGATTCACTCTCTGCCAGCAGGTGGAGCTTAATGGTTTCCTTGGTTACCGCTGTAAACAAAGCACTTGTGAACACTGCAGCAGGTGGAGCTCAAAGCGTTTCCTTGGTTACCGCTGTAAACAAAGCACTTGTGAACACTGCAGCATATGGCGCTTAAAGCATTTCCTTGGTTACCGCTGTAAACAAAGCACTTGTGAACACTGCAGCAGGTGGATCTTAAAGCGTTTCCTTGGTTACCGCTGTAAACAAAACACTTGTGAACACTGCAGCAGGTGGAGCTTAAAGCGTTTCCTCGGTTACCGCTGTAAACAAAGCACTTGTGAACACTGCAGCAGGTGGATCTTAAAGCGTTTCCTCGGTTACCGCTGTAAACAAAGCACTTGTGAACACTGCAGCAGGTGGATCTTAAAGCGTTTCCTTGGTTACCGCCGTAAAACAAAGCAGCGCTGCAATTATGAACTTAAACAAGATGAGACAAGATGAAAATTAAAAATACCATCTAAACTTTTCTAAAGACAGTAAATTCCCCTTTAGACATACATTTATATAAGCTCTACCCCTAACTGAATTGCGATTTGTTCAGCATCTCATCTGATTTGAATCGTCACATATTTAAATCGATCTTCAACCAGCTTGCAGTTCATCGTTACATCCCTATTGATGCTGATTTGTTTCTAATTGTTTAAGCAACTTAATTATTTATATATGGTTTATAAACATTATTTTAAACATTATGCACTTTTTTTAAAGACAGTCGTGTTATTTTATTGTGTTAAAGAAAAGTGCATTAGTAATATTTCGCTCGATGTGCCCTCTTGTGTCCTCAGGAGAGAAGACAAAAGCTTCCCTCTAACTGAAATTGTGCCTTTTAAATTCTAATATAATTCGAATATTGATAATATTTAAGTACAATTTTGAATTTAGTTTTTCACCCCTAGTGTCTAACACATTGAGTTCCAGTTAATCTTTCATTACTCTAATTTCACGCCTTTTCCATCTTAAAATTTTACATTTTTACAAATTTTAACTTTTGATTTTTAACTTTTAAAACTTTATCAAATGTAAAACTTTTTCTAAGTTTAGATTAAAAAATATATTTTAAACATGATCTCAGACTTGTATGTCCACTGTATATTTTATATGACTATAGATATATGTGCAATAAATGCTTCGAGTAAAATTGTACAATATTTATATAGTTTTATATATTTACAGTTTTTATTGATATTTTGAATTGGCTTTTATTTTTATACTTTCAGTTTTCATTTTAATTTAAGTTGAATGTTTGTAATTTTGTTATGTGATTTTTTCACTTTACTTTTTTAATTTCACTATGCAAGTTTAATTTATTTTTGTATCTAATATTAATATTTAAAAAAAGTTTTAATAGTAAAATTTATTAAAATAGCATAAATGTATTAAAATTGATAATTCGGATGATTGTATTCAGATTGATAAATGTATTTTGATTGCTCATTCAGATACACACGTTCAGATTCATAAATCAGATTAATGAATTACAATTTATAAATAAGAATATAGTTGAGATGATACAAATAACTGATAAATCAGATAAATGTATTCAAATTGATAAATCAAAGTCAAATAAATGTGTTCAGATTGATAATTCCTATCGAGAAATGTATTCGGAATGCTCAAATACAAAATTCTGATTCACAAATCAGATAAATTAAATAAAACTGATAAAACTGATATTTTTTTCAAATATATCACGTTTGTATTTTGAGAAATGCAATCGGATTGCTCATTCAGATACACGCATTGGAATTCAGAAATCGAAAAAATGTATCATAAATCATTTCAATTGGTGCATAATGATAAATTAGATATATATCTTCAAATTGATTAATCGGATGTTTGTTTACAGATCAATAAATGAGGCGGGAGCGCGCTCGTCATGTCGGGACACTCCCAAGCGCGCTCACGCCAACTCACTCCCAAACTTCACACAGCCACAGAAACAAGAAAAAACTCAGAACAGGGAATATATCGATCGCAAACGTACCATCTGTCGAGCCACATCAGAAGAAGCCATTTGCGCGCAGAAAACAGCGAATATTTGAAGAAAAAAAATCAGATCGCCTTCGGATGAAAGTCAAAAGTTGCCTCGTCCAATAATTTCCAGCTGACACGCCACTGGGAACAGCTCTACCACTCCAGCGTCTCTGAGAGGGCTTTCTGTGAATCTGAGTCGACAAAGTATAACGACTTCAAATATCAAATACATTAGCAAGCACTTTCCTAACACTAGACGTCTAATTAACCCGAATGAACGCTATAAATCATGCTAGGTTTCATTAATTAAAACCTCTAAAGCTCAATGGAGTTCGAACCCCCCTTGTCCCAGCAAAGTGGTACGATCCAACCAGGTGTAACTGGAATCCATTTTGGCTCAAGGAGAAGCCGCTTCCCGCGCTAACGCCAGGCGCCTGTGAGCCCAAATGAACGCCGCCGTACTCCAGTTACACACCAGTGATTCTGTTCTCCAACAAGAGTTGCTAGGATGCAAACATCATCTTTATAAGCTCTACCGACCCCTATCTGACACATTCAGTACTCAATCTCATCTACAGCCTAGTTTAATGAGACGAGACGCGGTGTTCATCAGCGCACAGACTAACGATAAATAGACCTGTCAAAATGACGCAGGCGCATTAGACGCCGATTTGTGCATTATTATTATTATTATTATTAACATCATAAAACATGATATAATGGCGACGGAGTGCACGCAAGAATCTGTCCTGGACTTTCTATTGAAGAATGGGGCGCGTGTGAAAAACAAGGACTTGGTCGCGCATTTTAAAGTGTTTCTGAGCAGCGAAAACACGATGTGATGGTGTGTTTGAAGAAGTACAGATACTCGGGGATGCGCAGCGGGCGCGCGCAGGACGAGAAGCCCGATGATGATGATGAAAACATCAACAGAGAAATTAATGCATTGAATTTTGAAAAGAACGTCAGCGTGCATGAAGAAATCAGTGATCTGAATCCTAAATCAGAGGAGGTGAAGGCTGTGAGAGATGCTGAGGAGTATGGCGTGCGGTCCGGTCCAAAAATAAGGCTACCGACTTGTCGCGGGAATTCACTATACAATTGCCAGTAGCCACTGAGTTTACCACTGATAGGCCATCAATATACACACTCACCTCACGCAGCGAATGACTCATTTTCCTCACGCAGCAGACCACTGACTCTCGAATATTATAATTATAGTGACTTCTATAATGTCTCCAAAAGAATATTTAGATATGATATTTAAATATTCAGAAATGTGTACAATGTTTTTTTTTTTTTTTTGCTTTCATTAAAATATTTAAACAAAATGATAAATAATTGCCTATTGCAAATTTATGAATTCTTGGGTAACTTTTTTTCTGCAGTCACTAGGCTATATGTATTGAGACATTTTAAAATCTATATTTTGTAATAATAAAAAATAAACCTGAATTATAATCTAAACATCTGTATTTTCATACAATTTCATAAATAAGTAGGCTAATATATATATATATATATATATATATATATATATATATATATATATATATATATAATGTTTAAAAAATATGATATAAACTATTAAAGTGAGAGCTAAGCTAAGCAATAAATAAAAAAAAATAAAAAAATAAAAAGGCACAGGTCAGGTCAAGGTGTACAGCAAACAGCTAAAACCCCAGTACTACATTTTTATAAGCTGTCGACCCCAGGAAACGTAATCGGCGACAGGAAACATTAATTAAAAAATAAATTATTAAGCTATTAATCTTCACTTTAATTTATTTTATATTTATATGTATATTTATATTATATATTCAAATGTATTATACAGTGGTCGAATTGTAAAATTGATTTAGGTGACAGTTTCTTTTTCGGGGGACGTGGGTTGATCCTGTAGCTAATTTCACATAATGATTACATATTACAAAATCATAATTTTTAAAAAGGTTTTATTGAAATATTTGCCTTATTAAATGAACTATTATTTATAAGATTTTTTCCTTCTGGGGCCTAAAATACATGGATTTTTGTCAATATTTTGCTAAATGTGTTTTTGTGCTGGTATTAGGCCAGTGCTGGCACCTTGTCTGGTTTAGGCCTGTCATGGATAAATAATAATGACAATAAAACCGCCAGTAGGTGACAGCAAATCCATGGTTTAAGTATTTATTGAATCGTTCAAATCAAACTTTTCGTTCAAAACGGCTGATTCCATTAGAAAGGAAACGAGTCCATCTGAATGGACTGTTGAATCACTGGCTCACTTGATTCGTTGAAAAACTGATTAATTCAGCGAACGAAACACCGTGTTTCTATGCACTGTTGTAGCTATAAAATAATAGCACATTTGTGCTCGCGCTCATGTACTGACACTCAAGCATTGCTTAATGTGCAATGAATATAAAAACGTAAAACATTTTTTTTTAATTGCTTAAATTATAAGGACATTCTAACTGTATTTATTAATTCTAACAGGCTTCATTGGGCAGTGAATGCTTTTGGACTCTCAGGACGTGTTTTTGTTTGGTTTTTGCAAAGTCGGTGACTCCAAATATCAGCTGTTTCAATCCGTCACAAACAGCATATGAGGACAATGGAAGCAATCAAAAACAACAAAAGAGCAATTTTTTCCTTAACACAGTTAAATTTTAGTGATGTGGTGGAGAACAAATACATTATATCATATTTTTTTTAAACATTATATATTTATTAGCCTACTTATTTATGTTATATATACTTATATATGTTTTATATATTACTAATATAATATATGAAAATACAGATGTTTACATTATAATTCAGGTTTATTTTTTATTATTTTTACAAAATATAGATTTTAAAATGTCTCAATACATATAGCCTAGTGACTGCAGAAAAAAGTTAACCAAGCATTCAGAAATTTGCAATAGGCAATTATTTATCATTTTATTGATATTTTAATGAAAGTTAAAAAAATACAACATTGTACACATTTCTGAATATTTAAATATCATATCTAAATATTCTTTTGGATACATTATAGAAGTCACTTTAATTATAATATTCGAGAGTCAGTGGTCTGCTGCGTGAGGAAAGTGAGTCGCCAGCAGAGGAAAATGAGTCGTTCGCTGCGTGAGGTGAGTGTGTATATTGATGCACCGCAGGCCTATCAGTGGTAAACTCAGTGGCTACTGGCAATTGTATAGTGAATTCCCGCGACAAGTCGGTAGCCTTATTTTTGGACCGGACCGCACTGACATCACACTGATTGAGAAAGACTGCGAGCAATCAGATACAAAGGATAATGAAACTCTGCATGGAAATGATGTAATAAAATCAAATGCTCCTGTGCTCTCTTTAGCTGTGTCCCAAAGTTAAGTGTGCACACTTCCGAGGGCACGGACTTCCTGATTGTGACACCAGAGGTTCCTGACGGTGTGAGGACAGATGGAGCCAGAACTGCTCATTTTTGTTTTTATGTGTTACGTCATAATGGAGGAGACGGTGATGTACCTCAGGCTTAGCAAAATGTGTTAATATTCTGACAAAATATTTCATTTTCAGAATAATCAGAGGTGGACTGTAAGGAAGTACATTCATTAAGTATTCTCGAATAAATATGAAGTACTAGTAAGTAAGTAGTAAGTACTAGTGTTCCTGTAGCTCAAGTGGTAGAGCATTGCGTTAGCGCAAGGTTGGGGGTTCGATCCCTGGGAACACATGATAGGTTAAAATTGATAGCCTGAATGCACTGTAAGTCGCTTTGGATAAAAGCGTCTGCTAAATGCATAAATTTAATTTAATTTAATTTAATTTACTAAGTTTTCTTTTTTTCTCACAGGACAGCAACACTAAAAATAGGGTCTTTTACAACATGATGCATTGTTGTAGATTAAATTATCCAACAGTGTATTTAGTACACAACTTTAAATTTAATAACCTTGAACATTTTCAGAAGTAAAATGCAACATACACATCAGGGGAGCCGTAATATTAATTCAAAACCATCCAAAATTATTTTTTCAGAACAACACTGTATACCTTTAATACCTTTTAATACCTTAAATATATTAGAGTATGCAGGATAAAACTTCTACTTAAAGGATAGTTCACCCCAAAATAAACATTCTGTAATCATTTACTCACCCTTCAGTTGTTCCAGGTTTGGAATTATCCCTTTAGCTAAGGTTTTAAATATGACTAGTTTTTCCCCAGTGTGCTGTATTTGTAGTTACTAAAAGTATCTTAATATTTATTTTACTAATTACTTTGTAATTGCTCTAAACTGTTTCTCTTTTCCTTCTCTCTCTAAATCAGAGCAGACCCCTGTACTGCAGGATAAAGCTGAATGTGGCAGCGCTGGACAGGTGTTTAATGGTTTTGTTCTGACAGTGCTGCTGGATCTTCTGAGAAGTGCCACGATCCAGAGCCTGGTGTTTCTCTTCTGTCTGCCAGCGGTACATCATACAGAGTGGTCTCCAGAGTGTTTGACATGTGCCTCGTTCCTCTGTCCACCACATTATCCTCGAGTCTCTGAGGAGGTGCTGGACATTCACCAAGAGATTGACCTCCTGAAGACCCCAGAACACACGGGCAGCGCTGGGCTCAAACTGATGCTGTTTTCTGATGTTAAACATAAGCTATGCTGTAAATAGTTGTAAAAAGTACTTTCAGTAATGTATTGAACTATTTGTTTTAATGTGTAAAAAAAATAATACGTACAAAAAAATACACGTATAGAAGATTGTTTTGTAAGCTACATTAAAAAAAATGAACAATGTAAAAATAACTTTATGTACTCTTTTTATGTAACTCTTTTATTTACATGTGAATATGCAAAACAAAAATACAAATTGTACAGAAAGTACTCATTTATTTATTTTTGTCTTTATTTAATTTAAGTTAATTTAATTTAATGCATCGTTCATAGAGTAGATCTTTTCCAGTTACTACATTAACAGGAAGTCTTCTGATTTCTAGTGACTGCAGTCTTGTGATGATAAGAGATACACATATGAACTCTTTTTACAGACTGTAATGATGCACACACACACACACACACACACACACACACACACACACACACATATATATAAAGCTAAAGGAATGACAGTAAAGTGTTTAAAAAATGTTTTATCTTTAATCTTGTAAATAGATACATCGTAATATTTGAAGGTTTGTTTAGTCTGTGTTCCTATAAAACAGGTTTCATCAGATTTGCATTTGATTTACTGTGTTACTAGTCATCTACTATCAAGATCAGTCCATTCACTATGATGTTTATGAAAATTGATTCCTGTTTATTGAAAAGAAACTTGTAATACATTAAATCCCAATGTATTTACTTATGTTCTTTTAGTTGCATTATTATTATTTTCCTTTGTATTTGCAGGTCGTGTACGTGAATGTAGCAAATAACAACCGGATCTTGACATGATACCAATTCTTCTCAGGAGCAATCCAGTAATTTGGCAAACTGTCAAGGCAAGTACAGTAAAGAAAAAAGCATTTGAATTTTTTTTTTTTTTCAAGAAATGCATTGCATTATTTTTCTTTAAATCAGGGTCAAGGGAGACCAAGGACTGGAGGAGGTACAGATTGGCAGGTTCATGTTTCCTTCAAGAGGCATGGAGCAACATAGTTTCATATCTGATAAAAGTGTCCATAATCAAAGATAAAGAGATATGAGATTAAACTGCTAGGACATCAAAAAGCCATATCTAGACTGGGACATAGCTGTGATTTTTTTTAAATTCATTTATTTACCCCATATTTGTAGAAAAAAAGAAGAAAATCCAGTTCTTTGACAGGAAAATTAGCACCAGTTGAATTCAGCAGGTGTTTGAGTGCCCTCAACCCATCCAAACTCATACAGGATTAACATTCTTGAACAACTGCTCTGAAATCTAGCTTCTAACTACTAGCTTCTCTAATCTTTTTGTATTCTCTTTTTATTTTATTTTTATTTATTATACAATTAACAAAAAACAAAAAAAAAAAGGCCTCTAACACTAGCTTGCTCTATTCTTTTTCTATTCTATCTGTTTTCTTTTTATTTATTATATAATTAAAAAAGAAACTTGCTACGTGTACTGCGTTAAGCTAACTGAGACTTGTTATAGCACTTATATATTATTGCTCTTTTGCTGATTTGGTTGCTTCCATTGTCCTTATCTGTAAGCCGCTTTGGATAAAAGTGTCTGCTAAATGACTATATGTAAATATTAATCTTCACAGGCATAATAAGAAGCTGCTATGTCACCATCTAGATTTGGCTCTTTAATATCCTAATGATTTAGCAGTTAAATACGTAGTTAAAAATCCACTTAGACTAATGCATAAACAGCAGTGTGGAGACAGACTAAAGAAAGCAGGGTCTCCATACCTCATATCTCTCAGATTAGTACATTTTGTGTGTATCAGTCCAATGTGCCACAGCTGCTCTGAGCTTCGACTGCCTTCTGAGGAGAGTGCATGAAGAGTCCAGGCTTCTGCAAACGTGTCCAAGTCTGCCTGGATTCTTGGGAGAAAAGTGTACTGTACACTAAACAGGTCCTCAACCACTAATAATTCAAGCAATCCTTCTGCCTCCAGCAAGTGCAGCATGTCTGAGTCACCATGATTCTGACATCACACCAAATGCATTCAATCCTATTAGAAACAGTGAAAATTGAAATAAATGTAAAGGTTTAAAAACTCTCAGAAAGGGGGTAAGTCAGACGTACATTAATTTTGCTAGAGAACAAGGGATTTTGTTTGATAGATTGTGTGCTACATGTAACGCCGATGATTTCTCTTCAGTTCGCGAGTTGATGCTTTTGGAAGCGTTTAAGAACTGTGTGTCTGAAAAGATTGTTGTTTATCTCAACGAACAGAAAGTAACCACGCTGCAGCAGGCTGTTAGCTTGCTGATGAGTTCGCGTTGACACACAAGAACACGTCTGTCAGACAGTACTCGTTCTCTCATGATGATACTGTAAAGAAGCCTAGTAATGCTCAGAGCATTCGTATTAGCTCAGGGGCACAGGGGGACAAGCGTTGTTTTTATTGTAATAAATCCGATCATCTTATTGCAGACTGTGTTCTGTATAAACGAAAGCCCCAGTCTCCAGTGGCTAAACCACCAAAAGGAGTTGGGTTGATTAAAACTGTATCTACCTGTGGTAGTCAGCTGGTTTTGAAAGAACCTGATGAATGCTTCAAGCCATTTATTTCCAAGGGACTGGTATCCCTCACAGGGAAACCTGAGGATCAGCGTCCGGTCACAGTGCTGAGAGACACAGGTGGCTCACGCTCATTCATCCTGGCTAGCGTACTACCATTGACTCCTCAGTCTGCTTGTGATGTGAGCACTGTAGTTCGAGGGATAGGGATGAGTTTTGTGCCTGCTCCTTTACATTCATGTGCAGTCCAAGCTAGCATCTGGTTTCTTTCCTTTCGCTGTTCGGGCTTGTTTTCCTGTTGATGGTGTAGATTTTATCATGGGAAAGGACATTGCTGGCGGAAAAGTTTATCCGGACCTAGAGGTGGTGGATACTCCTATCTCTGAAAGTGAAACTGATGAGTTGGTTCAGAAGCACCCTGAAGTGTTTTCGGTCAGTGTATTGACCTGGGCACATGTTTGTAAGCAGGCCCAAGGGGTGGATCTCGCGGATTCACTTTTCTCCTCTGTGTTTAGGGAGGACCAGCTGTCCTCTAGTGGGGAAGCAGAGAATGGTCTCGAGAAGAGTCCTGTAAGTGTTACTCCCTCTGTCACTGTCTCTAAGGAAATATTGCCGTTAACCTGCAAAGTCCTTATCGAGGCTCAAAAGAGTGATCTCACCTTGGCTAAATGTTTTGCCGCAGCTGAGTATGATGTTAGTGGGTGTTCAAGTTAGCAGCGTTTTCTTATTGAGGATGGAGTGTTGATGCGTAAGTGGGTTCCTCGGGGTGGGACGGCAGATGATCTGACTGGGGGTTGTGACACTGTTTATCAGGTTGTAGTTCCGGCGGGATGGCGCCAGTACATGTTAGGGTTAGCGCATGAACATTTGTGGTCAGGTCATCTAGGAATCACAAAAACTAACAATCGCGTGCAAAACTTGCGGGACATGCCAAATTGTTGGTAAACCAAACCAGGTTGTGCCTCCTGCCCCACTGCATCCAATTCCAGCTGTTGATAAACCATTCGAGCATGTTATTGTGGATTGTATTGGTCGTTGAAAGCGCTGGGAATTTCACATTCTGTGTCTAGCGCTTATCACCCTGAATCACAAGGTGCGATTGAGTATTGGCATCAGACGCTTAAATCCACATTAAAGAAATTCTGCTATGATACAGAAAGAGATTGGGATGAAGGTGTGCCGTATGTGCTTTTTGCTGTTCGAAATACTAAACAAGAGTCTCTGGGGTTCAGTCCGACTGAACTTGTGTTCGGACATAGCGTGCGAGGACCACTTAAGGTGTTGAAGGAGCAGTTGGTGTCTGGCTCCTTGCCAAAGGTTAATGTATTGGATTTTGTATCCCAGAACCGAGAGTGGTTGCACCGTGTGACCTCTTTGGCAAAGAGGGCTTTGGCTCTGTCACAAGAAGGCATGAAGCAGCGGTTCGACAGAAAAACGGTTGAAAGGTAATTTAAACCAGGTGAACAAGTGTTGGTGTTATTGCCTGTGCTCGGCGCTGCCCTTACTGCTCATTTTTCAGGACACTATGTGGTGGATAGCAAAGTGTCGGAAACCGATTACATCATATACACACACCTGACCATAAAAGAAAGAAACGCCTGTGTCATATTAATATGATGAAGCCCTATTATTCCAGAGACCTGGCTCAGGAGAAGCAGGAAGAAACTCCGGAGACTGTTGCTCCAGGCAACACCGTTGCTTCCTTGGTTTGTGACGGGGGGAGCTTGACGATGGGTTAGCAGGGCTCGGTGAAGGTCATCAGGATGGTAGGTTGCTCAATTCGGAGCTCTTGTCTGACCTAGAGGCATATTTGTCATACCTCTCCCTGGAGAAACGTGATGATGTAATGTTGTTAATAACTTCTCATCTCTCTCTGTTTAGCGATGTGCCATCCCAGACCACTGTACTGCGGCACGATATCAACATTGGGACAGCGGCCCCAATAAAGCAGCATGCCTATCGTTGTCCGTTGGTTAAGAGAGAGATGATGAAAGAGGAAGTCGAAAACTTAATACGAAATGGGTTAGCCAGATCTAGGTGTAGCCCGTGGAGTTCCCCATGTTTACTTACTCTTAAATCTGATGGTACGCTATGGTTCTGCGCAGATTTTCATAAGGTAAATACAGTGACAGTCCCAGGCTCGTTCCCTTTGCCCAGGATGGAGGACTGTATTGATAGTATTGGTCCTGCGGAGTACATCACTAAGTTAGATCTACTGAAGGGGTACTGGCAGGTGCTATTAACCCCTTTTGGCATTGGATACCTCTGCGTTTGTTACCCCTGATCACTTCATGCAGTATACGGTTATGGCCTTTGGGCTGAGAAATGCACCGGCAACGTTCCAACGCATGATGCTGATAGTATTAGGGACTGTACCAAACTGCAATGTCTACCTAGATGATGTGGTAGTGTACACAGACGACTGGACTAGTCACATGTCGATTTTGGCCGAGGTGTTTCAGAGGTTGGCGGCGGCGTCACTGACACTAAACTTAGCGAAGTGCGAGTTTGGAAAGGCCACTGTGACGTACGTGGGTAAACAGGTGGGCCAATGCCAGGTCTGTCCTGTTGACGCCAAGGTTACCGCTGTGCTAGCATATCCAGCCCCCAAGACTAGACGTGAGCTCCGTTGTTTTCTTGGTATGGCTGGATATTACAGATGTTTTTGCAGAAACTTCTCAGTAGTCATTGTCCCCCTGACTAGTTTATGTAGTCCCGCTGTCCCGTTTGTGTGGACGGACGAGTGTCAACATGCTTTTGAAGCAGTGAAATCTCTCCTCTGTTGTGCCCCTGTCTTGACTGTGCCAAATTTCTCTCTCCCCTTTAAGCCTGAAGTTGATGCGAGTGCTACCGGCGCTGGTGCTGTGTTGTTGCAGGATGGAGAAGGTGATGTTTGTCATCCGGTTAGCTACTTCTCTGTCAAGTTTAAGAAACATCAACTGAACTACTCTACTAAAGAGAATGAGACCCTCGCATTGCTGCTTGCTTTGCAGCATTTTGAAGTCTATGTTGGTTATAACTCCTCTCCAGTTGTTGTATTTACAGATCATAACCCTCTGGTTTTCTTGTCCCAAACGTATAACCACAACCAACGCCTGATGAGGTGGGCTCTGTTGGTGCAGGGTTACAACTTGGAGATCCGTCATAAGAAGGGAGCTGACAATGTGATAGCCGACGCCTTGTCTCGTGGGTCCTGTGTGCACACCTGTTTTCAGTTGGCAATTAATTAGAGGAATACCTATTGGCAATCAGCAAGAGAGCAGCAGCTGGTAAAAAGGGAAGAGAACGGGCAGAAGAGGGGTTTTTGAAGCGGGTGGAGGGCAGACGTCTAGATGCATACAGCTTACTAGAGCTGGGTGATACTGAAGGGGCATTCGTGAAGTTCCTGCAGTAGAATGTATCAAGTTCGATCCTTGTGTTGGGGGATTACTCTCTTGGTGGAGAGAGGGTGGTAAAGATTAATGTGTTTGTTCTCTTTCTTTCCTCATTGTGGTTGTTTGTATCTGTTGTATCTTTTTGGGTTAATTCAATTGGTAAATAAAACGACATATTTACGGAAAACCAGTTTCCTTTGTTTCTTCAACCCGAAGTGTTTTTTTTTATTATTGTTGCAAACTTTCTCCTCCTCTGGACTGAACCTCTTGGAGGTTCGTAACAATTTGGTTATTCAGTTATTTATTATTAATAAGATATTTTGTTACATAAAGTGACATTGAAAAGCTACCTACAGATTACTAAAGTTACTAAATTTAGGCCTAAATTAAATGAACTGTACTTTACCTTTGATTATGGACACTTTTCCCAGATATGAAACTATGTTGCTCCGTGCCTCTTGAAGGAAACATGAACCTGCCAATCTGTACCTCCTCCAGTCCTTGGTCTCCCTTGACCCTGATTTAAAGAAAAAAAAAATGCAATGCATTTCCAAGAAAAAAAAAATTCAAATGTTTTTTTCTTCACTGTACTTGTCTTGACAGTATGCCAAATTTCTGGATTGCTTCTGAGAAGAATTGGTATGATGTCGAGACCCGGTTGTTATTTGCTGCATTCACGTACACGACCTGCAAATACAAAGGAAAATAATAATAATGCAACAAAAAGAACATAAGTAAATTCATTGGGATTGAATGTATTACAAGTTTCTTTTCAATAAACAGGAATCAATTTTCATAAACATCATAGTGAATGGACTGATCTTGATAGTAGTTCAGCTCATAGGACTTGATGTTAATATCCCTAGTAATCAGCACTTCCTAATTTTAAGTGGGGAGAGGGGAAAGAACGTCATCAGCGTCTTCAGGTGGGCACCCTCCTTCACCGGTGTTTCGTTGATAGCCCCACGACACCTCCAGAGGGCTCAACGGCAACACCTGGCGTCCCAGGTGAGCCCCCTTCTGCTTTTACCCCTCCTTATTGTTCTTTGCAGCCCAGTTGGGGTCCTTCCTCTTTATCCAGATCCACCTGCTGCTTCACTCTGCTGCCTCTGACAGTGATCTAATGGCTTTCCTGAAGTCCTGTCCCCGAACTCCCACCCCCTTCAGAAGCCTGACTATTGATGTGGCCACAAATCCTCTGCAGCCAACCTCTACCGGAAGTACCTGTGTACGCCAACCTAGTTGTTTTGCCTCAAAAGCTATATCAGTGTACTTGAGCTTTTTCCATTCATACGCTTCTCCCACTGCAGCCTCCCATGGTACAGTTAGTTCCATGATGAACAGGGACTTCTGTTAAGTTGACCATAAAACAATATCCGGCCTGAGATTGGTGTTTAAAATCTCAGGTGGAAACCTGAGTTGCTGATCTAGGTCCACTTGCATTTTCCAGTCCCGTGCGGCGTCCAAGAGGGTGCTATCCACTCTTGCAGCTGGTTTTGCTGGGCAATGCCCTGCTCTCACGAAGGGGATAGTGGGTGAGTGTCCGGATGTTGGGTGAGGGAGGGCATTGATGAAGGATCGCCTTCCTTCCAGAATGACTGCCAACTGGCGTAGGACTTGGTTATGTCTCCAGGTGTAACGGCCTTGGGACAGACTGGTTTTGCAGCCGGTAAGGATGTGCCTAAGAGCTGCTGGGGTTTGGCAGAGAGGGCATGCTGGATCATCTCCAAAACACTGGTTAAGATTCTTAGGTGTAGGAAGAACATCGTAGGTGACCCTGATGAGGAAGCTTATTTGGCTTCCTTCCATCTCCCACATATCTCTCCAAGTGAGCTTATGGTGCTCCAGGTTTTCCCAGGTAGTCCACTGGCCCTGTTTGGCTTGTGCCACTGCCTTTGCGCATCTCTCTGCTTTCTGTTGATGCCGGACCTCAGCAACTACCAACTTTCTCCTCTCTGCAGATGTTGCCTTGTGCCATGTAGGATTAGTGACACTGTAAATCAAATGCAAACATGATTAAACCGGTGTTTTATAGGAACAGATTAAACCTTCAAATATTATGATGTATCTATTTACAAGATTAAGGATAAAACACTTTTTAAACACTTTACTGTCATTACGTTAGCTTTATATATACAGTGTATATATATATATATATATATATATATATATATATATATATATATGTGTGTGTGTGTGTGTGTGTGTGTGTGTGTATTATTACAGCCTGTAAAAAGGGTTCATATGTGTATGAGCCATATTCATTTTGTATTATTTTATGTAGTTTTGTCCTGTGCCACTAGGAGGCTGTACGTGTTTTGTGGCCTAGCTGATCTCAGGTCAGCCCGGGTAGGTCATTTAACTCAGAGGAAACCCAGACACAGGTGTTGCTGATTAGGGGAAGCAAACAGTTTTCGACTGTGCTTTTGTGTCTTGCCTTAGGTGGTGAGGAATACGGTTTGTTGTTTTGGTTACATGTATTATGAGTTAAGATATTGCCGCTGTATGATATATGGAGGAAAATAAATTTGCTAGATAATAGTAACATTACTGAACTCTCCGTTTGTATAATGTGAGGATGCAAGGGCACACGTCTACAACTTAATCCGTTGTATTAGCAACCAGTACTAGACTTCGTTTAGGACTTAGTCAGTACATTTAGGTTCGAAAGGTTTACATTCGAAAACTGCTTCAGCTTGGATAATCGTTCATCGTGAGGACCTGTTATATTGTGGATTTAACGGTGTTCGTTTGGAAACCACGGATGTGAGGTGGGCAGATGTTTGGAGTTGCCGATTGCTGAAAGGAGCTGCACCGGAGCGAGCTAAAGGGTCACCGGAATACCAGCATCATCACATCGGGACATCATTCATCAAAGCCGGTGTTATGGTTTAACTGGTTACCGTGTTATCTGGTGACCAACTTCCTGGTTCAGGTCTCCGCTCCAGATGTGATGGAACGACCGCAGCAGATTTGCCGATTCTGAAAGCACAAACTGACGTAATATTAAGCTGTCTAATAAATGCAGACTTGCTCATTGCATGATTTTGATATTCTTGTAAAGATTACAAGTTATTGGTATGATCGGCCGTAGCGGCTGAAGTAAGTAGGATAAACAAAAAAAAAATAAACATAAAGTAAGTCTGTGTTGGCGCGGGTTTCGAACACGCGTTAAAAGACACGCACGCCGTGAGACAACAGTATTTAACCACCAAGCTACCAATCTACACTGATTCAGCTACAGAACTCTGGATTGAACACAGGACTCTCGGCGTCACATTGTGCAGCTGCTGAATCAAGGAAATGTGACTGTGTTAACTTGTGACCTGTGTTTACCTATTATGAAAATAAACCATAGTAGAACGCTGACTACATTTTATGGTTTATGATGTTAAAGAACATTTCATGACGTCTCAGACAACTGTAAATTTGTGGATACTTTGGTTTAATTATAAATGCTATCGTTAACTTAAATTTACCATAGTTTCTTTAGAGGCTGCTGATGTCTCATGAATGTAACAACGTTGTTTCCACTTATTTTCTCGTAGCATTACTTTGGAAACGTGACTTGATTTGAATGAAGTGTAAACGTATAAGATTATGCTATGCTAGATTATATTACTTTATAAATGTGTTAACTTGTTATCTGCGTGCACTAGCTGGTATTTTATTTGATTATACAAGCATTTGAAATATTAACTTTATTCTGTAATTAAAAAACTGTATATAAATGTAATACTTTGTACCTTGAGACTTGTGTTCACGCCAATTACTTAAAAAAATTATGAAATATAAACGGTATTTTCTTATAAGCATAATCGTTTACGTTTACACTTCATTCAAATCAAGTCATGTTTCCAATCAGGTCGTTCCATCACATCTGGAGCGGAGACCTGAACCAGGAAGTTGGTCACCAGATAACACGGTAACCAGTTAAACCGTAACACCGGCCAACGCTCTATTGGGGTACGTGGTGATCAGCTCTGATATTATGAATGGCCATGGTAATTTGTGTGCAAACATTTGCGTAAACCAATGTATTGGTAGCAAACTCGCAACCGTCTAAAAATAACTTTGCGCGTCTAGACGAGTTGTTGCGCAACACAAAACTATTTTGCGGGCTTATTGAATAATAAGCCAATTCACTTTGCGTGGTCATTATGGCCGAAAAGGAAAAAGGCCAACTTGGACTTGAGACTGAACTTTGTGTGGGTGTAGGGGTAAAATCTGTAACTGAAAAAACGTGTGGTTAAATTAAAAGCCAAAGCTTTGTTGGAAAAAATAAGCGCTTTAGAAAAGGAAAGAAAGTCTAAATTTAGTAAACTGCCGAACGCAAAAACATTTATTGCTAAATTGATGGGTGATAAAGAGCATGTAAGTGAAGTTGAAAATGAATTTAACAAGTTCATTAAGTTGTGTGACGAGATACAGCATGTACATACATCTTTATTGGGTTTATTGCCTACTGATGAAGCAAACAAACATGAAATATGGTACCAAGCTAAAATATTGAGTTTCAATGACTTTTTTGTGGGTACAAATCAATGGTTGTATGACACTAAAGCTTGTTTAGTTACCAAAGTGGATGATGATCATGATGATTTGCCGGGTCAGATTGAAACTCAAACTGCTGATGTCAATGCTGAAAATGGAAATGAGGTTAATGCCAGCAATGGAAGAAGAGCTGCTGGTGGAAAGGATGAGGAAGAGGATGATCAGATTCAATCTCAAGACAGCATTTTAAATGTGCAGTTAAGGCACCATGGCTCAAGTAGCGAATCCTCCAGTAGCAGATCCTCCACTTCTTCTGCCAGACGCATGGCGAAGGCGGAACAGGCCCTGCTCTTGGCTCGAGCTGCTGCCTTAAAGGATAAGTATGCATTGGAGGAGCAGGAGCTCATCTTGAGGAGAAAAAAGGAGCAGCTTGAGCTGGACATTGAGATAGCTGCCACTTCTGCTAAGCTAGAAGTGCTACAGGTTGGTAGCAGCGTCCATTCAAGGCAATCTGATGAAATGGCTTCCTATACTGGAGAAGGGGCTAGATCTGAGCTCCCACCCACCTCTCTCAATCCACAGGCCTCAATATTTGTTCCTCTGTCCTCACAGAGACATGCATCTCTACCACTACAAAGCAATGCTTCACCATTAGCCACGCCAACTATCTTGCCAAAGCCAACTGTCATTCAAGGCTCTCAACCCCCTCAGTTACAATCAAAGACAACCTTCAGTCAAAGTTTTCAACCCCTGCAAGACCAACATCAGACAGCAGGTCTCTACAATTTGCTGCAACAACAGAATGACATAACAGCTCTTCTTGTTAAAATGCAAACGTTACAATTGCTGCCGAGCCAAAAAATTCCAATTTATGATGGAGATCCTCTAAGGTTCAACACATTTATAAAGGCGTTTGAACATTGCGTGGAAGCAAACACCAGCTGTAAAGGAGACCGTTTGTACTATCTTGAGCAATTTACTAAGGGGAAGCCAAGGGATATTGTGCGCAGCTGCCTTCATATGACTGCAGATAAAGGATTTGCTGTTGCTAAAAAATTGCTCAAGGAGCACTTTGGAAATGAGTTTAAGATAACAGAGGCCTACATGGAGAAGGTCACCGGATGGCCAAGTATCAAAGCTGAGGACCCCAAACTTTTACTATGTGAGTGTTCCAACACTATGGATGATCTTCAGTACTTGGAGGAACTTAACATGCCAGCAAAGATAAAGATTCTGAGTCAGAAGCTTCCGTATAAACTCAGAGACAAGTGGAGCGCAAAGCCATGTGAGATACTGGAGAAAACTGGTCGAAGAGCACGATTTTCAGACATTGTGGAGTACATTGAGCGCCAGGTCAGAATCACTTCAGATCCAGTCTTTGGTGACATACAGGACACTTCACCTGTTATCAAAGGAGCTACAAAAGCAAGCAAGTCACAGGTGAAACCTCAGCTGGGAAGAAACAGCTTTGCAACACAGGTGGTCATTGAGGATGGATACAGAAAACCAGATGGTAACAAAAAGGAAAAGGCTCAGAACAAAGGGACATCCTTTACCAAGACTGATTCTATTTCCTGTCTGTATTGTGCTGCTGGTAATCATGTTTTGGAACAATGTTTTAAACTGGGAAGAAAGACACACAGAGAGAAACTGGACTATCTAAAGGAGAAAGGTTTATGTTTTAGTTGTTTGTGCATAGGACACTTGAGTAAGAATTGCGACAGGCGCATCATTTGCAACAAGTGTAACCGAACGCACCCCAGTGTTTTGCACATAGGAGAGAAGGAAAGGGTCATTCAAAAGGTTCAGAAGGATGGTGAGCAGAAAGTTATTGAGCAGTCAAATACTTCTGATAGCTGTACAGCATCCTCTACTTGTTGTCTTACAGGGGCTGGCCACTGCAATGGAATTCTTTCCATTTTGCCCGTTAAGGTAAAGTGCTTAAAGGGAAATAAGGTTATTGAAACCTATGCTTTTCTGGACCCAGGGAGTACAGGAACTTTCTGCACCAGGAAGCTCACTGACAAGTTGAACATGGAAGGACGCAAATGCAAGATTCATATCTGCACCTTGGGCCATAATAACGCAGTAGAAAGCTCCGTTGTTGATGATTTGGAAATTTCTGGATTTTTTGGTGAGTGTTTCTATCCACTTTCCAAAGTGTGTACCCAGAAAGAGATGCCTGTATCTACAGCCAACATTATCAGTGAAAGGGAGCTGAGAATTAAGGCCTTATTTAGAGGATGTAAAAATTCCCCATATAAATGCTGATGTTGACCTGTTAATTGGCACAAACGCTTCCAAGTTGATGGAGCCTTGGGAGGTCATTAACAGTTGTGAAGGTGAAGGACCCTAAGCGATCAGAACCCTACTGGCATGGGTAATAAATGGTCCGTTACGGGGAAGCAGCAACTGTGGAAGTGACCACCCTTGAGTTTGTGCCAACAGAATTGTCATTGACAGAATTGAAGAACTGTTAACCAGCCAGTACAACTATGATTTCAATGAGCAAGCTTCTGCAGAACAGGAAGAAATGTCAAGGGAAGAAGTTTGTGGAGATAATGGAAAGTTCTGCTCAGCTTCAAAACGGACACTACACGTTTCAAATGCTTTTCAAAGGGAAAGATGTTTTGATGCCGAACAACCATGGTGTTGCCATGCAACGTGTTCGTGGTCTAAAAAGGAGACTTCAGAAAGATGCAGGCTTTCATGAAGAGTACAACAACTTTCTTGCTGATGTCATTAGCAATGGCTATGCCGAAGAAGTGCCGAAGCATCAGTTAGAAACGCCAACAGGGAAGGTGTGGTATATCCCGCACCATGGTGTGTACCATCCACGGAAAGGAAAGCTACGAGTGGTGTTTGACTGTGGAGCAGAGTACAAAGGGATCTCGCTCAACAGTCAGCTCTTGCAAGGACCGAACCTCACCAGCTCGTTGGTTGGAGTTCTTATGAGGTTTAGACAGGAACAGGTGGCCATAATGGCGGACATAAAGGCTATGTTCCACGAGGTTAAGGTGGCAGAGAAACACAGGGACTACTTAAGATTCTTATGGTGGCCTCAACGTAACCTGGAGCAAGGTCTTGTAGAGCATCGCATGACTGTCCATTTATTTGGAGAGGTTTCATCACCCAGTGTCGCCTGCCTTGCTCTTAGAAAAACTGTCTCGCACTTGAGATCTGACAATGGCACCAACTTTGTGGGTGCAGAAAGGGAGCTGTGAGAAGCCTTAGCCTCTTTGAATCATGACCGCATTGAAAGAGCCTTGTCCAAGAAGGGAATCAAGTGGAGCTTTAACCCTCCAGCTGGGTCACATCACGGTGGCGCATGGGAGCGCATCATATGGATGATCAGGAAGATCTTGTGCTCTGTGCTCCGTCAGCAAACCTTGGATGACGAAGGGTTTTGTGGCCTAGCTGATCTCAGGTCAGCCTGGGTAGGTCATTTAACTCAGAGGAAACCCAGACACAGGTGTTGCTGATTAGGGGAAGCAAACAGTTTTCGACTGTGCTTTTGTGTCTTTCCTTAGGTGGTGAGGAATACGGTTTGTTGTTTTGGTTACATGTATTATGAGTTAAAGCCCATGTTGCAGGTTAACCACCACTGTCAATTAATGGGTACATAAATCACTCAAGATATGTATATCATTTTAAATTGTCTCAAAAATGGTCTTAAAGACCAGTTTTTTACCTTTTTTGTATTAACTTTTTTTTTTTACGCAATTCGGTGATGACGTCACGTTGGGGAGAAGTGGAGGAAAGGTAGCCTCAGCCTAGTATTAGAACTATGGCGACTTAATGGGATGAGGAAGAGGTGGCAAGAGCCAACATGTATGATGGCTCGCAGCCGTATAATTATGAAGCTGCCAGACGTGAGAGGGCAAATGAGGAATTGCCAAGAACTGATGGCCGTCAAAGCCAATTAAATGCATGGTCCGAGGAGAATGAGTGGAGAGTTGGTGAAGTGTCCTGGTGAGTGGCTATCATTTAGCAACGCAGCAATGAGCACTGGAGCTAGTCTTACGAGCAGCAGTGCACAATAACGACACATTTTTTTTTTTTACTGTCATTGAATAGCACAGAGTGAAAAATCAATGTTTTCTTTATATCTAGTGGCAGTGATCATGACATTAGTTCAGATAAGTACCGGTAACCTTTGTCATAGTGTCGTAGTACTGGTAAACTTTGTCTTTGTCATCTAGAAATAGAAGGCATCATGCTAGCTATATGGGCGTTTCTAAGCGTTTATCTCTTCCTCCTAGGGCTGCACGATTAATCGCATGCATTTGTCATGCGTGTCTCATCAGTAAAGCCGGTTCCGTGATTAGCGGTAAATATCCGTCACCTGTTTTCAAATGCACCGGGAGTTCATACACAGAGCCGTAGTTCACTGACAAGCTACGCAATATCGTGTTCATAATCGAATGCGATTCATCTCAATTATGAACAGAATATTGCGTAGCTTGTCAGTGAACTACGGCTCTGTGTATTAACTGCCGCTCCCGTTTGAAAACAGGTGACAGACATTTACCGCTAATCACGGAACCGGCTTTACTGATGAGACACGCATGACAAATGCATGCGATTAATTGTGCAGCCCTACTTCCTCCGGTGAAAATGTTGTTGCAAATGTTGTCGCATGTCTGTCGCTGTGTTTGGCAGGTGCTTGTTTGGGCGGTGCCGTCCCATGGAAACTGCATTGGAAAGCGTGTGCTGTAGGGAAGTGAGTGTGTTTTGGTCGCTGTTGATCAATATCTATCTATCTGTCTGTCTATCTATATCTATGTATTTATCTGTTTATCTATAATCTGCGCAATCTGAATACTCTCGTCTACTACTCGTCTCTCTAGTCACTCTCAATGCTCTCAAGGCGGGCTTTGGTAAATTCTCTCCCCAAGGTGACGTAATGCAATGCATTGTGGGGGAAAGGAGAATCGTTGCAAACCGCTGTAAGATAGTACCTACTTTTTCGTATTATATTCCGTTTTGTGATACCCAACAACATAAAATACAATGGATAACAGTTTAAATGTTTATTACCAACAAGCAAATTGCACAAATTTGTTGAAAAATTAACCCTGCAACACAGCCTTTAAGATATTGCCGCTGTATGATATATGGAGGAAAATAAATTTGCTAGATAATAGTAACATTACTGAACTCTCCGTTTGTATTATGTGAGGATGCAAGGGCACACGTCTAAACTTAATCCGTTGTATTAGCAACCAGTACTAGACTTTGTTTAGGACTTAGTCAGTACAATATGTGTAGCTCTTATCATCACAAGACTGCAGTCACTAATAATCAGAAGACTTCCTGTTAATGAAGTAACTGGAAAAGATGTACTCTATGAACGATGCATTAAATAAAACTAAATAAAGACAAAAATAAATAAAACAAGCAAACGAAATGATAACTCGCATGTATCTGGTCCACTGATGAAACCATGTGTCAAGTCAAGTGAATTATTAATCATCTTATAACAGGCGTCCAATACTGACTTCAGGAAAAGGGGAATAACCAATGACATTTGAGATAATTAAAACAGCAAGCCCCGCCCCACGACTGACAAAAATAAAAGTGTTCGGGTGAGCAGGTGAGAAGATCGAGCGCGAGGATGTGGGGAGCGATCATGCGCAGGCTCCCGTTTCCTCGCGTCCGATTTAGTTTTCCCAGAGAATGTCTAATATGGCTTCACTCCATATTACTTCAAGTTTCACTCTCACTACACTTCCGGCTTCTGAACTGGTTGCAGTTCCAATCTGATTCCATATGAGGGCGCTCACAGGACGAGTGCAGAATGAATGGAGGTCAATGGCGGTATACACCTCAAAATCCACTTTTCTCAGGATATCATTTTTTGTCTAGTAATTTGAATGTTGTATTCGAAAGGAGATGCAAAGAAATTACACATTGCTGGGTGTTAGATTTTTTTAGAGTCACTTATTTGCTTTAAAAAGTCTTTTAAAATGTCAATGACGTCATACACATCGTACGACCAGAGATACTGCTTTACGGCAATCCTTCAGTCACTTTGGTGCTTTCAGAGAATGTCTATGGTGCTTTCCATTAAGCCACAGCATTGGATAACTCCTAAAAAACCCATTCAGTCTGTAGAAGGTGATTCAGTGAAGTAGTTAAAATAGTTAAATATTAACAAAACAATTTGTATGTAGCAATCGAGTAAGGGAAGAGTCCCCCTCCCAACAACATGTATCGTTACGATCTGTGGTAGCCCGCGCAACCTGGCCGATTTTGGACATTAGCCAACTTGGCATTTGGCCAACTTTCCCTCCCACGTGAACCACCGAAAATTCAGGTAGGCTTTGACAATTAACACAGTCCACATGGGTTACCTTTTTTCGTCCTTGGGAAATGAGAAATAGGACAACCCTTGCACACTATTAGAACAATTTATCATTACACACCTGCGAGGCATTTTTTTTCCTTTTTCAATTTTTATTGATATTTAGCACTATTGAGCGTGACATTTGTTTGTGTTTTTTTAAGGTGGCAATACTATACCATATCTATCCGGTATTTCTTAACACAAGAATAACACAACAAGTACTCAAATTCAATTTATTTTCCGTGTAAATTTCACAGTACATACATAACAATAGGCAGATAAAAGTGCCAGCAACCAAAAAAAAGTTGCTGCGTTGAAAAGAAAAACTTGGGCGAAAAAGTCCGCCTTAACATTCTGATCCCGCTGATTCTGATATGGATGCCATCAAGCGGAATCTCTGGTCGAAATCAGTCCTTCACTGACCAATCAGCGTTCATTAGCAGAATGCTAGCGTGTTATGGGCAACAACAACTCAACCTGTAAGAAATCGAAAGGACTTAAGTACTCGTTCATTCAACTGTTACGTCCCTAGGTGTAATTTTATTTTGTTGTATTTTCTGTTATTTGTGTGGTATTTGATTATTGCTGCTATGTTGATTACAGTTTGTCTTTGCAGTGTTTTGTTTTCTGTCTCTCTCTCCTCTGTGTAAAAGCTTAATGAAGATCAGCTGGTCCTAGTTGTCATCAATCACTTGGTTGCTCTGATTGGCTGCTGGAGGGAGAACTTGTGGATAAAGCTGGAGACTTCATCTGAAGTGGGGCCCTTCAATTATAGACCAACCGCTTTGACATCCAACATATGCAAATTAATGGAAAAAATGATAAATGAAAGGTTAACGTATTATATGGAAAATAAAGGATATATAGCCTGTTACCCGTGAAATGATAACATTAACTTGGAACTTGATTTTGTTCTTTATTCCACTAGTGCAGAACTCCCACCGTACACATTTTGGTTGATTGGTTGTTGTTTATTTGTAGTTTAGAATTCTTTCATTTTTATATGTGCATACATGTGCGGTCAAACTGCAAACACAAAACAGTTCACAATTAATATTTAGCAATGTTTCACATTTCACATTTGCATTAAACATTATCACATGTAATACAATATGTATTTCTGGAACAGTCTCTCGTGTCACAGACTTGCATTAAATTTTGTTTACTATATGCAACATATTGCATGAATATTTCAACAAGTAACATAATAAACAAAATATGTCTACATAAACAGCAAACATAAGTGTATAATATTGACCGTTTAGGCGCTAATCGCAAATAGCGATCTAAATAGAAATAACTTTAGAAACCTCAGATTACTTAAACAACGATAACATTACTCACCACGCTGGGAATATATAGTTTAAATTATTGTTTCAATCTGGAATTGTTATAGAAGTTCAGCAAGCTTGAACATGAGAACAACATGGCTTTTTTTGTCAGCCCTCTCTCCCCTGTGCACTTTCCGTCAGCTATCACATGAGCCACTGTGACAACGTTCTTGAAGGGGCAGCACCTAACATAGCCAAATATCAAAGTGGCTTTAAGAAAAGGAAGAAATACAATGGATTCAGCTGTATGTTTAGAGCATGAAATTAGAAAAGCACAAGTGAACAAAGAAAGTGTAGTGGCTGTCTTCTTTGACATAGAGAAGGCACATGATATGATGTGGAGAGAAGGATTGTTAATTAGAATGTGTAAATTAGGAATCAAAGGACAAATATATAGATGGATTAAGGACTTTTTACAAGGAAGATTAATACAAGTTAGAATAGGAAAGAGTTATTCAAGAAAATATATTGTTGAGAACGGAACACCTCAAGGGAGTATAATAAGTCCTTTATTATTCTACATATTAATCAATGATGTTTTCAGGGAAATAGAGAATGGGATGGGATTTTCACTTTTTGCGGATGATGGGGCGATTTGGAAGAGGGGAAGAAATATGAAATTTATTGTTAAAAAGCTACAGGAAGCTATTATGAAAATAGAGGAGTGGTCATATAAATGGGGGTTTAAATTCTCAGTAGATAAAACAAAGATAATGTTGTTTACAAAGAAAAGATTTGGTACGGAGGTTAAATTAAAGTTGTATAATCAAGAATTGGAAAGAGTGAAACACTTTAAGTTTTTGGGGTTATGGTTTGATGAAGGAATAACATGGGATGTGCATATCCAGAAAGTACTGGACAAATGTAGGAAGGTGTTAAATGTTATGAGGTGTTTGGTGGGAAGTGAGTGGGGAGCTGACAGAACAGCACTGAAAGCAATTTATTGTGGATTAATTAGATCAGTACTGGATTATGGTTGTGTGGTGTATGGATCTGCATCAAGTACATTACTAAAAAAAATTAGACAACATTCAGTTTCAGGCTTTGAGATTATGCACAGGGGCATTTAAAACAACTCCTACGGCAGCTCTGCAGGTGGAAATGGGAGAAATGCCACTCGAGTTGAGAAGAATACAGCTATCTATGAATTATTGGGTTAATACCATACTCCGAACCTCCTGCTCTTCAAATCTGTGAAGATGATGTGCGTCAGGTCTTCAGGAAGAACAAAAGAAGAAAAGCACCAGGCCCAGATGGCGTTACACCAGCCTGTTTGAAAACCTGTGCTGACCAGCTGGCCCCCATCTTTTCACAGATCTTCAACAGATCTCTGGAGTTGTGTGAAGTGCCTTCCTGCTTCAAACGCTCCACCATCATCCCCATTCCAAAGAAACCCAAGATTACAGGACTTAACGACTACAGACCTGTGGCTCTAACATCTGTCGTCATGAAGTCGTTTGAAAAACTGGTTCTGGCTTATCTGAAGGACATCACTGGACCCCCTGCAGTTTGCTTACCGAGCAAACAGGTCTGTGGATGATGCAATCAACATGGGACTGCACTTCATCCTGCAACATCTGGACAAAACAGGGACTTATGTGAGGATCCTGTTTGTGGACTTCAGTTCGGCTTTCAACACCATCATCCCAACAGTCCTCCAGACCAAACTGACCCAGCTCTCTGTTCCTAGCTCTATCTGTCAGTGGATCACCAGCTTTATGACAGATAGGCAACAGCTAGTGAGACTGGGGAAATTCATGTCCAACAGCTGCTCCACCAACACTGGTGCCCCTCAGGGATATGTTCTCTCCCCACTGCTCTTCTTGCTGTACACCAACGACTGCACCTCCAAAGACCCCTCTGTCAAGCTCCTGAAGTTTGCTGACGACACTACAGTCATCAGTCTCATCCAGGACGGTGACGAGTCTGCTTACAGACAAGAGGTTGAGCAGCTGGCTGTCTGGTGCAGTCTTAACAACCTGGAGCTGAACACTCTCAAAACAGTGGAGATGATTGTGGACTTCAGGAGAAACCCCCTGCACTCCCCCCACTCACCATCATGAACAGCGCTGTGGCTGCAGTGGAGTCATTCAGATTCCTGGGCACCACTATCTCTCAGGACCTGAAGTGGGACAATCACATTGACTCCATTGTTAAAAAGGCCCAACAAAGGTTATACTTCCTTCGCCAGCTGAGGAAGTTTAACCTGCCACAGGAGCTGCTGAAACAGTTCTACTCAGCCGTCATTGAGTCTGTCCTGTGCACTTCAATAACTGTCTTGTTTCGGTTCAGCTACAAAATCAGACATCAGAAGACTACAGAGAACGGTTCAGACTGCTGAAAGAATTATTGGTGCTCCCCTGCCCACCCTTCAAGAACTGTACACAGTACATCCAGAGTGAGGAAAAGGGCTCAGAAAATCACTCTGGATCCCTCACACCCAAGTTACCCCATCTTTGAACTTTTGCCATCTGGCCGGCGCTTCAGAGCCGCAAATACCAGGACAGCCAGGCGCAAGAACAGTTTCTTCCCCCAGGCAATCTACCTCATGAACAGTTAAATGTTCCCCACTTATACAATAAAAATGTGCAATATCCTTATATTTATTTGTTACCCCTTCATCCTAGTACATCCCTGCATCTTACTCAATCCAATTCCATTATCATTTATAGCACAATTGTTTATACACTTATTTATCTGCAAAGGGTTTTTATTTTTTATTTTTTTGACTGTGTGTTGTTGTCTTTTGTGTACTGGAAGCTTATGTCACTAAAACAATTTCCTTGTATGCGCAAGCATACTTGGCAATAAAGCTCTTTCTGATTCTAATTTACAGGGCCATAATGAGGATCACCCAGCACAAATCACTTTAAAACATTGTTGGGAAAAGGAGAAGAGAGAGACAAAAAGCTTTGGGTGGACAGTGATACAAAAAGCAACAGAGTTAAAATTAATAGAATTAAAATTCAGTCCAACAGTACCATTGCCAGCAGTACCACCTTGGATACTAGCTGAAGTGAAAGTAGATCTTACATTATTAGGAAAGAAGAATAAAGATAGGGGGTTTATTTTGAATTCACATACCATACAGGAATATATTAATAGTTACTACAGTTATATCCAGATTTACACAGATGCATCAAAGAGTTTAGTGGATAGGATAGGAGTAGCGTTTATTGTTCCAGAGTTTAATATTACAATAGTGAAGAGGATTAGCGATAATGTTTCAGTATACACAGGAGAAATGCTAGCTATTTTGTTAGCAGTACAGTGGATAGAGGAAATAAGACCAATGAGAGTTATTATTTGTTCAGATTCAACTTCATCATTAATCAGTCTACAGAGCAGTCACTCAGACAGCAGAGCAGATATTTTGTTAGAAATACAACAAACATTATATAGAATTCAAATGGTGGGCATTGTAGTTATATTTTTGTGGGTGCCAGCACATATTGGAATCATAGGAAATGAAATGGCAGATAAGGCTGCAAAGGAGGCCACAAAAAGAGAATACATCGATGTGACAGTTAACATCAGTATGATGGAAATAAAGAGTATTATTAAACAGAGGTTGAAGAAAAGGTGGCAAAAGCAGTGGGAGGAAGAGAGGAAAGGATGGTGGTTTTACAAAATTCAGAGGAGAGTAGGAGAAATGAGATGTGCAAGAAGGAAAAGGAGAGAAGAGACAATTATGTGAATACTGTGGGCAACAAGAGACAATAGAACACATCATGGTGCACTGTAAGAAATATGAGGGAAAAAGATGGGAAATGGTCCGAAACCTTAGAATGGAAAGAATAAATTTTGATTTAGTAGAAATTCTTAGAAAAAACTCAAGAGATAAGTGCTATGGAATCGTTTTTCATTATCTTAGAATAATCAATATGATTGAAAAGATTTGAGTCTTAATTTTTGGTTTGTTGATTTTGTTTTGTTGATTCGATTTAGTTTTATTTTGTTTTGAATAAAATAAGTAGTAGTCATTCAGATCCACACTCCATACCAGTTGGTGGCGGTAATGCACCTTTTTGTTGTGTGCCAACTGCCAAGAAAAACTCCAGAAAGAAGAAGTGGTGCCCTTCTTGGCCTCTGCTGCTGCTGGAGACTTCTTTGTTAAATAGCACTCTTCATATAATGGGGAAACATCCTACTGGGTTTTGTGATCAGTGCCAAATACCTGAGACTGTAGAACATGTGCTTATTAATTGTTCAAAATATGGATTACAGAGGGTAGATATGATAAAAGACATGGGAAAAATAGGACTAACAGGACGTGGAGTAAAGAGTATAATGGACTGCAGTAGGAGTGAACAAGGAGTGAAATACTTGATTCGTTTTCTGACTAAAACGGGACTAATGACAAGAATATGATGACTAAAGTATATGGGAAATAACTAGAACCAGAGGATGGGAGTAATGAATCAAGTAATGAGTCAAGGATGCAAGCTGCCGTTAAAACCCGAAGAAGAGACTTCTTTGCATGCCCCAGACTTTAGTGTGTGTTGATTGTCTGTTTGCGTTGTTGTTGGGGTATACAATTTGAAACTCTGTAGAGTTGTTGTACACCAGTAAACTCCTAAGGTGAAGGTTGAATGGTTATATTTGGAGCAGTAGGGAGGAGGATGCCATTTCTTTTATTGTCCATGTTTTCACCTGTTTTTGGCTAGAAAGGGAGTAAGGTAAGACTTTTGTTGTTTATTTTGAATTTTGTTTTGAGAGATTAGAAAGTACCCCTTTTGTAAGTTAGATCTGTTATGTTTGTTGTTTTGGCCTGGTCCCCTCCTGAAGTTTTTGCTCTGTGCTTAGTTTTTTTGAACTTGTTAAATAAACCAATTTTCTAGACTGTGCTGAAAGTCCGTGTGATTTTTCTGTGGAGTGCTGGGGACAGGAGAGGAGATCTCCAGGTGGCTGGTAGAAAAGTTGTTGTCTTTTCTACCTTGTTCATAAATTTCCTTGTTTCTGCCATCCCTGACCCTAGACAAGGGAGGCATGTAACACAACTTTCGACCTATAATCCATGTTGAACTTGCCAAACCTACAAGATTTCTCAACAGCAATCGGGTGAAAGGGACAAATTTAGCCGTCTAGCCCCATAGACTCCCATTCATTTTGCACTCATGGCGATCGCCCCCAGTGGAACTCTGGTGGAACTGCAACCAAAATTCAGTACAAAAGGACTTAATAGGGAGTGGGAAGTATGGAGGAATTATTTGGTCAGATTATAAACTAAAAGTCTAAAACTAAAAGTCTGAAACCAAAACTAAAAATCTAAATTTGAAACTTAAAGTCCAAGTCGAAAATTAATTTGGTATTTAGGATTGGGCATTTGGTATTTAGGATAGGGCATTTTGTATTTAGGATTGGGCATTTTCTATTTAGGGTTGGGCATTTGGTCATTTAGCCATTTAGGATTTAGGATTGGGCATTTGGGGATTTAGGATTGTGAATTTGGTATTTAGGATTGGGCATTTAATCATTTAGCCATTTAGGATTGAGGATTGGGCATTTGAAGATTGAGGATTGGGCATTTGAGGATTGAGGATTGAGGAGTGTATGCAAATTAGGAGGCGTGGCCCAAATACTGGAGGATGGGTTTGAAATGGCTGGTGCGCAGAGGCACCTTATGGACAGCAGAGGGAGCTCCCAGTGCTAAGGAGCACACTGTAATGAAGCCAAATGGAGCGAGTGAGCGGCTTGAGCGAGGACTGTGTGATAACTTCAACTTAATGACAGCTTTGTAACATTTGTGGCCTCAAACCGAGCGTACAACTGATGCTTGCGCGCGCGGTAAATCACCTCCGCGAGATGAAAACAATATCGCACGCGAGGAAACGGGAGCCTGCGAGCTCATTCCAAACTCTCGCGCGCGTGACATGTTCTTTGCGCGCAATACAAGCCCTCGCACGCGCATGATCATTCCCCAGCTGCTCGCGCTCGATCTTCTCACCTGCTCTCTCGAACACTTTTATTTTTGTCACGACTGACAAAAATAAAAGTGTTCGAGCGAGCAGGTGAGAAGATCGAGCGCGAGCAGCTGGGGAATGATCATGCGCGCGCGAGGGCTTGTATTGCACGCAAATGGGCATTTCGGTTCTTTTTCGTGAGCCGGCTCGTTTGACTCAGCTCACTGAAAAGAGCCGGCTCTTTTGGCTCACAAACGGCTCTTTAAAAAACAATAATGTTTTGACTATGATAGGTGTGAAAACAATTCTAGTAAATTATTAAATGAAATCAAACTCACAATGTCTCACAATTTCTTTACAAATGCATTGATTTGTTATGAAAAAAAGAATACTATTAAACATTTGCATTTAAATTACAACTTTTTAATGTATAGAAACAACAACATTACAAAACAAATACAATCTGAATCTGAACAACATAATAGAACCCATATTAAAGAAAAATAAATAACTGAAAGGATTAAACTGGTCCCTCTTTTTTGGCATGTTATATAACCAGCATGAACTATCTCACTAGTTATGTTTTGTATAACTAGCATGAACACACACACACACACACAATGCTGATCATATTTTTATTTTATGATAGATTTGCATTCAGAAATGCAAGCTGCCTTACTTTCGAGAGGCTGATGCGGTTTCTTCTCCGAGTTTGACACTGTGTGTGTGGTGTGTGTGTGATGGCCCGGCCCCTCCCTCATGCCATATAATTGGTTGACACCTCGTGTATGATTGACAGGAACAGAATGTGAGGCTGTTCAGACGAATATGTGAGCCTTTAGGCATATGTAATATTTTTTTTGTTCTTTGAATTAGTCAATTATTTTAAATAAAATAACATGCATCCATTATTTCATTATTACATAATGATTTAATTTCTATAGGTTATATATATATATATTTTTTAAATAGAGTCGGCTCCTCAGATATGCGAGCCAGCTCTCGTCGTTGGCGAACGACCCATCACTACAAAGAACATGTCACGCGCGCGCGAGAGTTTGAAATGAGCTCGCGGGCTCCCGTTTCCTCGCGTGCGATATTGTTTTCATCTCGCGGAGGTGATTTACCGCGCGCGCAAGCATCAGTTGTATGCTCGGTTATTAATGGCAGTGAAATGCCGCCATAGTAGGGCTGGACAATATATCGAACGATATGATCATGCGCATCTCGTCAGTAAAGCCGGTTCCATGACTAGCGGTAAATCCCCATCACCTGCTTTCAAATGGAGCTGCAGTTAATACACAGAGCCGTAGTTTACTGACAAGCTACGCTATATCGAGTTCATTATCAAAGGCGATTCATCTTCAATAATGAACTCGATATAGCGTAGCTTCTCAGTGAACTACGGCTCTTTGTATTAACTGCAGCTCCATTTGAAAGCAGGTGATGGGGATTTACCGCTAGTCATAGTAAACAAGTTATTCACAAGTGTATATGCATTCATTACTAACATAATATGTATTGGCATGGATTTCATATTAGTGTGCACGTGTATTTCATTAATGTATTTTTGAACGTCCAATAGTATACATGTATATGCGAGTAATTTATAGGTGTATATGCACGTGTTTATGTAAGTATTGATAAGCGAAGTTTGATTTAAATCCTACGTGGCGCCTCATATTTTCTCGCTGTGTGTGGAGTTTAAAGACGCTCCCTAAGAATTATATCTGCGTGGAGTCTCGGCGCCATCATTGTTTCTCGTGCTCGAATAAAAGTGAAAGTAAATGTTTCTCCATTGAAACAGTAAGAATCGATTCTATACGGAATATCAAAGTGTTTCATAGGAACTAAGCCATGATTTTCGTGTAGCTGCTTCATAGAAAGGCGGTGGATTTTGTGAATCTGTGTAAATAAGGTGAGAGCTGAGTGTTTTACAGTGACTTCCGCTTTCAGATTTACTCTAAACGACGTTTATTTTTATATGTTTTAATATTTTCTTTTGCGAGCAAATGAACGTGGTTTGTTTGTTGTTGTCTGTTACAAAAACAGCAGGTGCTTTTATACAGGATCCTGTAGATGAGGAGGCTGCGTTCATTCATAGACAGTTACATGAACATTTAGTTACATTAATAAAACTCTTAAATCTTCATTTTTATTTAATTAAATAATACATCTGCAACAGATTGATGATTTAGATTTATGTACAGTGGTATTTTTCAAGTATTAAAGGGTCATCCAGTGGTTCATAGTAAACCGTATCTTGTTTAACTAATTTTATGAGTGCAACTGTAATGGCTCTGTGAGTCCTGGAGGTGTTTTCTGCTTTAATATCATTTTTAATATCTTTTTTTAAGAATAATAGTTTTAAGAGATGCCATGGATCTGAAGTGTCTACCAATCAAGATAACCCAAATCAATACCATTTTTGATGAGAGTTATGTCTTGATGAAAAGAAATGTTTTACACACTTTAGTGAACATGAGCTGGAGAAGGATAGTAAATTAACCTAAATAAATAATCTTTAAAGGTTTTTTAGTCTTTGTGTAAAGCAGATTATTGACTCAGTGGCAGCTGTCAGTCTGGGGCTGAACACTTCTGCACGTGTGAGGACTCGAATGCTGTGACAGCGTATCACACATAAAATCACTAACAGTTCACAATTAAATCCTTTCCTTTTCTTGATACTCGATAAAATCCATTGAAATGAACGTCATCTGAGATGTTTAATTCACAATCATTCTGATCATTATTCCTGCTGGCGTTCACTTCAGTCCACAAGTCGATCTTATAGGATAGGCTATTTTCATTTAATATGATGTAAAAATAACAGGCTAAGTATGTCTAGCATCATTTAATGTTAGCGACAATTGCAAATATATTGGTAGGAAAACGGTATCCACTCACGTTTAACTTTCTGTCTGGTTGTTACAGTCAGAAAAAATAAAATAAAGAAACACAATACTATATGTTATAGACCAATCACCAATGATCTCTAGATTTTATACAGATGTTACTATAATAATTGTGTAAATGGTGATCAGCACCTAAATATTGTATATAATGTGGAAGTTACTGCCTTTTGTCTTGGCGTGACATCTCACTTTTTGCAGACAATGCAAAGACAGAGTACAGTAACTTTAGAATGGTGGTAAAAATCAAGTTTGACATTATTTTCATTAAAACATTTAATTGCCAGATTTCCAGTGTCTTAACTATAATTAAATTTTTTGGACAAATAAAAATCTTTAAAGCCATTTTTGTCAGTTTTACACTACGAGTTATGGTCTATTGTGGAGCAGAGCGGCGATCCACCTGTCACTCAAGTGACCACGCCCTTAATTATGTTAATTTAAACAGATGAGTGGAAAAAGAAATCACCCCCTCACTGTTACATAAACACTCAGTTGTCATGAATGGCAAAATTACCTATATACACCAAAACCACTTTTTGTACCAGGCTGTAAACTAATGTTCTTCTGCTGTAAAATTGGCCATTTTAACATGGGAGGTCTCTCTCTCTCTCTCTCTCTCTCTCTCTCTCTCTCTCTCTCTCTATTATAGATCAGTGGTCTGACTCTCTTTTGGAGTGAGTCTCTAGCGGTCAGTCGATGAATTACAGTTTAAGTCACTTCTGTGTTGGTTTCGAGAGAGAGACGGGGAGGTTGCTGCTTGATATATACTCTGCTTCTTTTCTTCTTCTTTTTTTCGTACAAATGCTAGATTTTTAAAAAAAAAAATTATTTTGTATGCTAAAACGTGTACGTTGTTCGAACGAATTATTTGATATCGCAAGCGTTTTCCTGCTGTGTGTGGAGTTTAAAGACGCTCCCTAAGAATTACAGCTGCGCAATAATACACTCAGTGCCATCATTGTTTCTCGTGTCTCTAATAAAACTGAAAGTACATGTTCAGAGTTGATGTTTCTCAATTTAAACAGTCAGAATCGATTCTATACGGAATATCAAAGTGTTTCATAGGAACTAAGTCATGATTTTCGTGTAGCTGCTTCATAGAAAGGCGGTGGATTTTGTGAATCTGTGTAAATAAGGTGAGTGCTGAGTGCTTTACAGTGACTTCCGCATTCAGATTTACTCTAAAGGACGTTTAGTTTTATATGTTTTAATGGTGTCTTTTTCAAGCAGATGAAGGTGGTTTGATTGGTGTTTGGTGTTGTGTGTGGTTTATTTGATCATTTGTTAACACACGACTAACATTGTGTATCTGAGTGAACGCCGCTCTCATGATCTGTTTCTCTCAGGATCCGTTCAGCTGAATTATTGAGTTTGTTTGTCATTTCTATTCAGAGTCAGTGCTGCAGATCAGATTCTGTTTCATCATGGAGGACACACAAACATCCACAGATCAAGAGTTTTCTCCAGGATGCAGGTACTTTGAATAAACACTGTATTAAATCACCTTCAATGATGAGAGATGGGAGTCTCCTTCGTGTTTTTGTGTCTGGAGATTTTTAAGTTAAAATAAAGAATTTATTTTTTAAAAGGCCAATTCATACCCGAAGCCGGAGAAAGTCCAAAACAGACTCAATATTATCTTTTGATGTGCAGGAAATCTCTAATGTGGACAAAGGCGCTGCTATCGATTTAACTCTGAAAAAAATTAAAAACACAAACCTTAACTGATTAAACGTGAAGACAAACAACATTGTGACAATATATGGTTTATGTGTGTTTTTCAAGTTATCTACAGGTAATAAAGTATATGAATGATACAGTGCTAATTGACAGTTATAGGGTTGCATGATAAATATCTGCCGATAATTAATGCGCATCTCATCAGTAAAGCCGGTTCTCTAATCAGCGGTAAATTCCATCAGGTGCGTGATATTTATCATGCACCCCTATTGACAGCATTTATTATTACAGTACAGAAGCTATAAAATATATTTTCTGCCTTATTCTGTGATAAAAAATGGAAAAAGTGTTTGTAGTAACTTTGTAGTAGATAAAGCAATCATAAAACTGTCATTAGGAAAATATCAAAAATATTATAGAATACAAATTATTGGTTATTGTTCAGCAGTATATTTTATTTCTTAGCCACTTAAAAGTTTTTTTTTGTCAATTAGACATTATTATTATTATTATTATTATTATTATTATTATTATTATTACATTTGACATTTCTGTCCTCCTCACTTCTGAAATGATTGCTGCGTCCCTCTCCTGTAACAGAACTGGATATTAAACTTTAGCTATATGTCATGTTATCTTCAGTTTAGAGATCAAATAGGTTTTGTGGCTCCACGTGAATTTACATTCAGTGGGAAATGAATTATCACCCACCACAGTCTCACAAAATCCTGAGGGGACACTGGCTGTCTTAATGTGTGTGTGTGTGTGTGTGTCAGTTCACCGTACTTGCATGTGGACCATGTATGACACTAAATACATTACTCCAGTACAGCATAATGATTAAGGGGGGCCTCACACAAAGAGCAGCCTAGGGGCCCCAGAACACCTTAATCTGCATCATGGAGTGTTTTTGATGAAACATAAAATACTTCTGAAGAAAATGATTATCATCATAAAGGATTAAATCTGTTTTGTTATAGTTCAGTTCATCAGAAGAGATCAGAAGCAGAGTCCAGCTGTGTGTCTGTGAGGAGTGATGGGTCTATGGATCTGCCAATATGGTTTAAGAGTGGACATACAAAGACTGATCTCAGGTATGTTTTTATATAAATATTAGGGTAAATGTAGTTATTGCTCACCAAAATCTACATTGAGACATATTTAGTGAACAAGATATTGGTTTATGTGTGTTTTTCAAGTCATCTACAGGTAATAAAGTATATGAATGATACAGTGATAATTGACAGTTAGGGGTGTGTACGATAAATATCGCACCTAATCACGCACCTGATGGAATTTACCGCTGATTAGAGAACCGGCTTTACTGACGAGATGTGCATTAATTATCGGCAGATATTTATCGTGCAACCCTATTGACTGCATTTATAATTACAGTACAGAAGCTATAAAATATATTTTCTGCCTTATTTTATGATAAAAAATGGAAAAAGTGTTTGTAGGAACTTTTTGTAGTAGATAAAGCAATCATAAAACTGTTATTAGGAAAATATCAAAAATATTATAGAATACAAATTATTGGTTATTGTTCAGCAGTATATTTTATTTCTTAGCCACTTAAGTTGTAAAAGTTTTTTTTTTTCAATTAGACATTATTATTATTATTATTATTACATTTGACATTTCTGTCCTCCTCACTTCTGAAATGATTGCTGCGTCCCTCTCCTGTAACAGAACTGGATATTAAACTTTAGCTATATGCCATGTTATCTTCATTTTAGGGATCAAATAGGTTTTGTGGCTCAACATGAATTTACATTCAGTGGGAAATGGGCCAAAATGCAGACCCCTGCTCTAGAGGAACCAATTATCACCCACCACAGTCTCACAAAATTCTGAGGGGACACTGGCTGTCTTAATGTGTGTGTGTGTGAGAGAGAGAGAGTGAGTGTGTGTGAGTGTGTGTGTGTGTGTGTGTGTGTGTGTGTGTGTGTGTGTCTGTGTGTGTGTGTGTGTGTGTGTGTGTGTGTGTGTGTGTGTGTGTGTGTGTGTGTGAGAGAGAGAGAGAGAGAGAGAGTGTGTGTGTGTGTGTGTGAGTGTGTGTGTGTGTGTGTGTGTGTGTGTGTGTGTGTGTGTCAGTTCACCGTACTTGCATATGGACCATGTATGACACTAAATACATTACTCCAGTAAAGTATAATGATTAAGGGGGGCCTCACACAAAGAGCAGCCTAGGGGCCCCTGAACACCTTAATCCACATCATGGAGTGTTTTTGATGAAACATAAACTACTTCTGAAGAAAATGATTATCGTGATAAAGGATTAAATCTGTTTTGTTATAGTTCAGTTCATCAGAAGAGATCAGAAGCAGAGTCCAGCTGTGTGTCTGTGAGGAGTGATGTGTCTATGGATCTGCCAATACTGTTTAAGACTGGAGATACAAAGACTGATCTCAGGTATGTTTTTATATAAATATTAGGGTAAATGTACCTATTAAGCTCACCAAAATCTACATTGAGACATATTTAGTGAACAAGATATTGGTTTCAGTACAAGATGTTATGTTACAATAAATATTAATCTCTCACACAAACATTTTATTTTAAGTGACAAAAGCATTTTGATTAAAATAAACATCATTAAATCCAAAAAGTCTGGCTGTGCTTAATGGGTACATGTTTATATCCTTTAAACACACCCCTGTTTCCATTAAGCTCACATCATGTTTTATTAAAAATTCTTGTTTTGCAGTTCTCTCTTGGCAGGTCTTCCAGACAGTTCTATCAAACCTTCACTATTAATCCAGAACACGGCAGCAATATTAATTTTTAACGAGCTGAAAAGAACACTCATCACACCTCTGTTTATCAATCTGCACTGGATACCACTAGCTGCTCACATAACGTTCAAGGCATTGATGTTTGTCTATAAAACCAGCACTGGCTCTGCTCTGGATCTTTATTTGACCCTCTAACTCTAGCAATCTCTATTCTAATTCTATTCTTTAAACAACAACAACAACACCTGACTCTTTAAGACATGCACTCTATTTGTTTTCTAATGGCTTGTTTTCTTTAAAAAATGGCTCTAACACTAGCTTGCTCTATTCTTTTTCTATTCTATCTGTTTTCTTTTTATTTATTATATCATTAAAAAGACCCTTGCTACATGTACTGTGTTTAAGCTAACTGAGACTTGTTATAGCACTTGTATATCATTGCTCTTTTGTTGATTTTGATTGCTTCTGTTGTCCTCATTTGTAAGTCATTTTGGATAAAAGCATCTGCTAAATGACTGAATGTTAATTATAGCATGTAATTTTATATTCGCAAAATGCATAATTTCTACGATGTATGAGAATTTTTTAATGTACATTGCTAATAGATATTTTAATATATATAGTGTTACACAGAGAGATGCATTTGTGAAAGCACTATTTAATTTTTATTTATCTTTTGTAATAAAATAATTTAAATGAAATGATCCTGAAGTGTTTTTTAAAGTGATTGTTTAAATAATATATGCGTATGTTCTTTGTTAAATATGGTAATTTAGAGGATTGACTTTAATCTCTCTCTGTTATAGTTCAGTTCATCAGAAGAGATCAGAAGCAGAGTCCAGCTGTGTGTCTGTGGGTCATATAATGAAGTTTAAGCGTGGAGATACAAAAACTGATCTCAGGTATATTTTTGTATAAATATTATTATAGCATGTCATTTTATATCGATGATTTAAGATCGATGCAGCAGCTGATTTCAGTTTTTCAATGTAAGTCAGTGAATTTGTTTGAAAGCATAATGTGAGTAGTTTTTATATGAATACAGAAGAAATTGTGTCATACCTTGGTTTACTATAATGTGATTTCTTTTTTTTTCAGTAGTTTTCTCTCAATAATTTCTGTGTACTAAATACAGGAATTTAATGCAGTCTTACATTTTAAAACATATTTTAGGCGCATTGAATGATTAACAGGTTTTGCAGTCTAATCTAGTCAGTGTTTTGTTAAAATATAATTTATATAATATTAAAGTATATATAATATGTACACTACCATTCAAACATTTGGGGTCAGTAAGTTTTTTTGGTTCAGTTTTTGAAGGAAAGGAATTAATACTTTAATTAGCAGCAAATCATCATATCAGAATGATTTCTGAAGATCATGTGACACTGAAGACTGGAGTAATGATGCTGAAAATACAGCTGCACATCCCAGAAATAAAATATATTTTAATATGTTTTAAAATAAAGTTATTTAAAATTATATATACACACATACAGTGTCCTCCATAAGTATTGGAACAGTAAAGACAAAATTGTTCTGTTTGCTGTGGAGTCAAGAAATCTGTAAATATGATTAAAAGATGAATATGAGACAAAACTACAGAATGTCACATTTTATTATTGGGTGATTCAACACAAAGATGTTTTACCAGCTGAGAAGATCAGCACTTTTAGAGTTTCATCTCTCTATCTGATGTGAGCAGAAGTATTGGAACAGTTGCCTCACAGGTCTTTCAAGTGTTCAGCTGTGTCCTGTTGCATTAATTGTATCTTATCAGTTATATCCATTGCTTCTGCATTCTAAGTCTTGCATTCAACAATGACACACACAAACCAGGATGAAGACGAGGAAGCCGACTCTGAAAGAAAAGCAAGCAATTTGGATGCTAAAAGAAAAGAGGAAGTCAATTAGAACTAAAGGAAAAACAAAGGGCATGGAGAAATCAAGAGTTTGGAAACTACCGCCGACATCAGCAACCAACGACGACCTGATCGGCTGAGAAAAACAACAGTAGTTGATGAGAGACAAATCATAAAAGCTGTGAAAATGAACCCTAAAATACATGTCTGTAAAATCACCAACAACCTCCAGAAAGCTGAGGTGATGCTCTGACAATCTACAGTCCGCAGGAGAATTTGACACAGAATTACAGAAACTACACAGCAAGATGCAAACCTCTGATCAGCACCAAACATAGAAAGCCAAGATTCTTCACAAATGTGAGCCAGTAGACCGATGAGACAAAGAGTAACCTTTATCTGAGTGTATGGAAAGCAAAAGTGTGGAGAAAAAAGGGAACTGCAAATGATCCTAAGCACACAGCCTCATCTGTAAAGCTTGGTGGAGGTGGTGTCATGGCATGGGCATGCATGGCTGTCTCTAGAACAGCACATCTTCATTTTAATGATGACTTAATGTACAGTATGATGGCAGCAGCAGAATGAATTTGGAAGGGTACAAAATCATCTTGGCCACCAATATTCAAGAAAATGTCACCAAACTCATTAGAAAGCACTTCATATGGGATCAGGACAATGACCCAAAACACCCTGCCAGTTCAGTCAAGGACTTTATCAGGGCAAAGAAATGTAAAGTCTTAGATTGCCCAAATCAATCTTCAGATTTAAATCTGATTAAACATTAATTTCACCAGCTGAAGAGGAAACTAAAGACACAAACTCCTCAAAACAAGCAACAGTTGGAACTGACTGCATTAAAGGCTGGGAAAAGCATTTCAAAGCATAAGACCAAGAGTCTGGTGATGTCTATGGGTCACAGACTCACTGCTCTGATTGCATGCAAGGGATCTGCAACTAAATAGTAGCTTTTAATCTTTTACATCTGCCTTAAATTCAGCTGTTCCAATACTTATGCTCACATCAAATAGTGGGATGAACTCTAAAAGTGCTGTCCTTTTTATTTGGTAAAACGTGTCGAAAGACCTAATAATAAAATGTGACATTCTGTAGTTTTGTCGCATATTCATCTTTTAATCATATTTGCAAATGTCTTGACTCCACAGCAGAGAAAGCAATTTTGTGTTTACTGTTCCAATACTTATGGAGGGCACTGTATGCTTCGTGTTGTGGCCGCATCACCACCTTGGGTGTGCATTATTTTTCTAATAATTAAATGGCCCGGAGTCAATTATTCCACTTATACTACGGTTACCACACCTCAAGACATCGAGCCGATGATTTATTTAAAGGGATTTGTCCGGTTTTTGTACTTAAATCGCCATTGTGAGTAGGACTATTTCTTCCGCATCTCATCCAATGCCTCTTTTGCTAGTACCAAAAATTTTAAACTAGTAAAGGAGGCTTGAGACATTGATAGCATTCTAATGCAGTTATTAATGAAGTCATTAGAAAGAGAGCGAGAGCGACAGAGGCACAGAGAGAGAGAGATTGTGTGAATTAGGCTAACGTTAACGTACCTCTGTGCGTCTCTAAACACTCTTCTGCTGCAGTGTCTCTAAATAGTGCTTTTATTACATCACTAGTGAGAAATGTCATGTGTAGCCTTTAAGTTGCTACACTGTATAGGCTAACTGATAAAATCGTCAGGGCAGCGCTGACAACACATTTTTGTGCAAACTGCGTGACCGTTATTATAGTTTTACTATATGTGAAGTGATATGGAACTGTAATGCGGTCAGGAGAGCTGCCTGGAACTACGTTCACCATGCGTTTCCCAGAAAATAATTGCACACCTCAGAACGTTCATCAGCCAATCAGATTCAAGCATTCAACGGCCCTGTAGTGAAGATACAAAGACTGATTTCAGGTCTAATATTTCTGTAAAAGATTATTTGATTATGATACAGAATACATAAAAGACACCGTGCTCGTTATCTTATTTAATAATGCAGTATTTTAATTTTACAGGCATGAAGTCCTCCACAGGTTTAGATCAAATCTGCTGAAGAAGTTTGAGTGTCTGTATGAGGGAACAGTGACGCAGAGAAACCCAACACTCCTGAATGAGATCTACACAGAGCTCTACATCACAGAGAGTGAGAGTGGAGAGATCAGTAATGAGCATGAGGTGAGACAGATTGAGACACAATCCAGGAGAGCAGCAACAGAGGACACAGCCATCAAATGCAGTGACATCTTTAGACCTTTACCTGGACAAGACAAAGCCATCAGAACTGTGCTGACAAAGGGAGTCGCTGGCATTGGAAAAACAGTCTCTGTGCAGAAGTTGATCCTGGACTGGGCTGAAGGGAAAGAGAATCAGGACGTCCAGCTCATATTTCCACTTCCTTTCAGAGAAATCAACCTGATGAAGGACAAAACACTCAGTCTTTCAGATCTTCTTCATGTCTTCTTCCCTGAAACTAAAGAAATGGAAATATCCAGAGATGAATATAAAATGTTGTTCATCTTTGATGGTCTGGATGAGTGTCGTCTGTCTCTGAACTTTAAGAGTAAAGTGAAACTGTGTAATATATCTGAATCAGCCTCAGTGGATGTGCTGCTGATGAACCTCATTGTGGGGAATCTGCTTCCCTCTGCTCTCATCTGGATCACCTCCAGACCAGCAGCAGCTGATCTCGTCCCCTCTGAGTGTGTCCATCGAGTGACAGAGGTACGAGGCTTCAATGAGCCACAGAAGGAGGAATACTTCAGGAAGAGAATCAGTGATCAGAGTCTGGCCGACAGGATCATCTCACACCTGAAGTCATCAAGGAGCCTCTACATCATGTGCCACATCCCAGTGTTCTGCTGGATCTCAGCCGCTGTTCTGGAGAAGATGTTGAGTCCAGCAGAGAGTGGAGAGATTCCCAAGACTCTCACTCAAATGTACACACACTTCCTGATCCTTCAGACCAACATCAAACATGAGAAGGACTATGAGAAGAAGGTGACAGATGAAGACATGATCCTCAAACTGGGGAAAGTGGCTTTTCAGCTGCTTGTGAAAGGAAACCTGATCTTCTACGAGGAAGACCTGAGAGAGTGTGGCATTGATGTGACAGAAGCATCAGTGTACTCAGGATTGTGCACTCAGATCTTCAGAGAGGAGTTGGGCTTGTATCAGGGGAAAGTCTTCTGCTTTGTTCATCTGAGCATTCAGGAACATCTAGCAGCTCTATATGTGCACCTCTCCTGGACAAACAACAACAGAAATGTGTTTGACCAGAGTTTGTGGTCTAAAGTTAAGGACTGGTTTCTACTTGTTTCATTATCTGAGCTGCATCAGAGAGCTGTGGATGAGGCTCTTCAGAGTAAAAATGGACATCTAAATCTTTTCCTGCGGTTCCTTCTGGGTTTGTCAGTGGAGTCTCATCAGATTCTCCTACAACAAATAATGACACTGAAAAGAAGCAGCTCGGACAGAAATGAGAAAACAGTTAAGTACATCAAGAAGAAGATCAGGTCCATTAACTCTCCAGAGAAATCCATCAGTCTGTTCCATTGTCTGAATGAACTGGGTGATCCTTCACTAGTGCAGGAAATACAACAGTATCTGACATCTGGAAGAATAAAGGAAAACAAACTCTCTTCATCTCAGTGGTCAGCTGTAGTTTTTGTGTTGTTGACATCAGAAGAGGAACTGAATGAGTTTCGTCTTGATAAATTTGTTAAAGGAAATAATAAGGCTGAAAATATGGAAGTTCTTCAGAAGCTGCTGCCTGTGATTAAAGAATCCAGATCAGTTCAGTAAGTATCACTGAGAACAATCACTTCACTGTTAAAACATTCAGAAAATCAAAGTTAAAGCTCATAAATCTTCAGTGCTGCAGATGTTGTCCAGAGTTTAGTGGTCAGTATTTAGATGTGTTTTATATCAAATCAGTGACACAGTCAGATTCAGAGACAGAGAAGTGGCATGTGAATAAATTATCTGGGTTTGTCAATAATTTAAAATGTCTTTGCAAAAAAAAAAAAGGAATTTAAGTAATTGTAATTTTTAAAGGGGTCATGAACTGCCTCTGTATTTTATTTTGTACCATTCTCTGAGGTCCACTTATAATATTGTCAAGATTTATACATCAAAACAAATCATAATCTAGAAATAATAAGCTATTTTCTGTTCTGTTTTTGATCTCCTCATCAGAACGCTGTGTTTGAATAGATGTGGAGGATTGTAGACTCAGAAGTAAACACACACTGCTGTGATTGGCTGATAGTTGTGTGTTTGAGCGTCTATGTCCTTCACAGATGGACGTAAATAACTCAATACATATCAGATGATCTGTAAGAAGAGACAAAGCAACAGTGATCTATCACACTATTACATAACAGAGTAGATCATTACACAAGCTGGTGTTTTGTCAGACTGGCTTCAATATAAGACTAAGTTTTGTGTTCTGAAACTTACAGGATGTTTTTATAGTACAGTGTCCTCTTATGTCAAAAGATGACCCCTTTAAACTACTATTGTGCAACAAAGTAATATTATTTATCTTAAATCAGACTCAAGTTTTTGTTCTGTGACATTTTCGATCTCAGTCCAGTGATCCATCAAACATGTTTATTTTGATTTGTGTTTGTACTTTCTCTTTACTAATGGATTCACAGCTAAACTGATCTGATCTGAGAGAGTGAAGAGTGTGTCATTGTTCTCTACAGGTTGAGTTATTGTGGCGTCACAGATGAAGGTTGTTCTGCTCTGACTTCAGCTCTGAGATCAAACCCCTCACACCTGAGAGATCTGGATCTGTCTGGGAATAATCTAGGAGTCTCTGGAGTGAAGCATCTCTGTGCTGGACTGGAGGATCCTCACTGTAAACTGGAGAAACTGGGGTAAGATTATATATGACACACTGTAAAATATTTGTGAAGTGAAAAACAAATCACCCAGAAAGCCAGAAAACACAATAGCTGTATCAAGATACAGAGATGCAGAAAGTAAAACATTGTGTGTCTTTGTTTCTTGTTCATGTGTGGACTTCTGTGTTCATGTTAAAGCTGTTTCTGCATTAGCAACACCTTTAAATGGATTCTGTTACACTAAGTGCTAATTGCTCGTCTTGTTAGCAAAGGCTTGACTGTTAGCAGACAAAATTACTAAAGAAACCAGTCAGATAAGTGAGAGAGTAAGAACAGTGGCTTTTGAGGAGACCGACCCGAGTACAAATCTGCATTTCTTCTCATTTATTCCATTGTATATTAGCTCAGAGAGGTGTTTATATTAAAGAAAACATAAGAAAATATTCAAAACATGGAAATAAAATGTCTAACATGTATATAATTGAAATTATATGTGGTGTCCTCACGTTGATCAGATGTTCTGGAGAATCAATCACATGCAGCTCATATTGTTCCCAAACTCAGAAGCGTGAGTCTCTTCCTGCAGCTTCAAGAACAGCTTTACTGATCAGCAGCTTCAGTGTGATTAGGAGCAGGTGTAGGGGGCTTTAGGAATAGACACAAGGAAGGACACTAGAAGACAGCATCTGTTTATAATCAATAGAATCATATAAAGAATATGTTATTACCTACTGTTTTGTAAAGCACTGCTGTAACGGTGGTGGGCCCCAGAAACCAATTTGCAGTCGAGATTTCAATAAATAGTTTAATTCAACTTTTTCGGGCGCCAGACAGGTCTAAGCCTGCCAAAAAAAAAACCCAGGATAGCTTGAAATAACCACCTGTTACATTCAATAAACTCAAATCATTCACAGTCTTTTGTCTCTTTTTTTCCTTCCAATCAAAACTTGTAATTAACAACAATAGATTTACTCAAAACACTGCCAAAGAACGTCTAGTTTGATCAACACCAAACAATAAAAATAAAAAATACAGCCACAAAACAAAAAAGAAAACAAAGATTTATAGACAATAGAATACTTCCAGACTCCACTTATTTTCTCTTTGTTCTGAGTATCTATTTTTAACCCATAAGATATGTCAGATGTGTCACAGTTCGTTGTAACAGGGCTTTCAGCAGTATATTCACATGTCCCTTTTTAATCCCAGTTTGCTCATGTAGGTAACACCCAATGAATAAGTAGTTCGTAGGAGTAAGAGGTACAAACAAATCAACCAAACCGTATATATCAATCAGGCTCGATCAACGAGGAAAACTAAATAAATTGAACCCATCGGTGGTGCATTTGCATAGCACGTGCGTGTGTATGTGCGTGTGGGACTGAGTGCGCGTGTGGGACTGATTGTTTGTGTGAGAGAATGGCTTTGCGTCACTGACCCAAGTGTAGCATCTCACAAGGATTATGAAGAGTGTCTAGAGACCGCCGGGGACTCAACGATGATCCTTTTTACGTCCGGCTTTCCTATTTGGATTACTGAATAAAGCTCATACGTGAAGGTACTTCCCGCCCGTTCACGAACTTCAGGGTAACCAGCATGTCTGGAAGCGTCAGGTCGACAGGAACACGAGCCGCCCTCCACACGGTAACTCCAACTCAGCTTCTCTCCCACAACTCTCACGAGAACTGTTCACTGGTGACGTCCCTTCTCTCCCGGTGTGTGAGCCTCACCCCTATATTTACTTCTCCCATTAATTGATATGCACGCCTCCCGTTACGTCATTGAGTTGTGAAATCAAAGTGAAAGTAAACACGTGGCATACAGAGTTTTCCGTTCTGCCACACTCTCCCCTCCTTGAGAAGACAACACATAGTTGTTAAGAGGGAAAAACACCCTAAAATCCAAAGAAATCTTCGTCCTCGTCCGAGGTCTCATGGAAAATTTCCCAGAGCTTCTCCTGAGTACGATCCTCCATTTCTTTTGCAGTAGGATAACAAGGCTTCATATTGCATACATGCACCGTGCGCACGTCTTCTCCCGTAGCTTCCAGTGCAACTTGATAGTTGAGAGGCCCCAACTGTTGAATTATGCGATATGGTCCCTTCCATTTTGGTGCCAGCTTAGGACTAAAATTGCGTTGTGAACTGGACTGAGGGAAGTTTCTAACCCATATGCGATCTTTCTCCTGGAAGGAGACATCCCTTCGTTTTTTGTTATAACTCCTCAGTTGTCTTGCTTGAGCTCTTTTGCAGTTCTCCTTGGCCTTTCTCTGTAGCTGAGACAACTGATGGACGACATCATACGAAGGACCAGAGGGTGAAAGGTTTTGTCCATGCAACAGTTTGTCCAATGGACTCTGAAGTTTCCTGCCCAGATGGAGCTCAGCAGGTGACATTCCAATTGTTTCCTGAACGCCAGTATTGAGTGCAAAACGGAACTCGGGAAGGTAGAGGTCCCAGCCTTTGTGATTCTCTTCTACAAAGGAGGCTATCATACACTTCAGAGTACGGTTGACTCTTTCCGTCATGTTCGTTTGCGGGTGGTAAGCCGTAGTTAATTTGTGTGTCACATTCCACTTTGCACACAATTCAGTGAATAGCGCAGAGACAAATTGGGTTCCTCTGTCAGACAGAATGTAATCAGGCACACCCCAACGAGTCAGCACTTCTCGCCGCCAGATTTCAGCAATAGTCTGAGCAGTAGCTTGCCGCATGGGAAATAGCTCCACCCATCGAGAAAAATAATCCACAAAGACGAGTAAGTACTCGTGTCGTTTGGTGCTTTTTGGCAGTGGGCCCATTACATCTACTCCCAGCATTTCATTGGGTCGTGATGTAGTAATGGGTTGCAGTTTTCCTGCGGGTTTTTTGTTGTCACTCTTAAGAGTTTGACACTTTACACACCTCTTGACATGTTTTTTGACATCCGCCCACATGCCAGACCAATAGGCAACGTCTTGTACCCTTTTATACGTCTTGAAAATTCCAAGATGTCCACTCATGGGATTAGAATGGTAGTATTGGAGAATTTTAGGTACAAGGCTGCTGGGAATGACAACACGGTAATGGACTCGACCATCGGCCAGATGAGTGGTGTGATACAATTTGTCTTCCAATACTGCATATTGTTCCTTCACATTGAGTTCGTCCTTTGCTAACGCATGAAATATTTTCCTAAGTTCATGATCCTGATGTTGTTCTTCCCAGATACTTTCAGGGGTGATTGGAAACTCTGCCTCCTCTTTCTGATTGGTGTACACACCGCATCCCGGTAGGTAATACCTTCGTGAAAGAGCATCCGGTGCTACATTCAACTTCCCTTTCCTATACTCCATCACAAAGTCAAATCTTTGTAGTCGTAGAGCCCACCGGATGAGTCGACTGGTTGTTTTTGTGGAACTCATCACCCATTGCAATGCAGAATGGTCAGTGATTACTGTGAACAGTCGAGGTTCCAAGTAATGCTGCCATTTTTCCAGAGCCCACACCACAGCAAGACATTCCTTTTCGGTGGTAGAATAGTTTTTCTCAGCTTTATTTAGAGTCCTACTGGCATAGGCGATCACTTCCTCACCTCCTTGTTCTTTCCGCTGAGTTAATACAGCGCCCAAGCCGATGTCGCTTGCGTCAGTGTACACTGTAAAGGGTAGTTGGAGATCAGGGTGTCCAAGGATAGGTGGTGATGTAAGGCAGGATTTTAAATACTCAAAAGCTTGTTGGCATTGTGACGTCCACTGAAAGGAGTGTCCTTTCTTTTTTAGTGTGTTGAGAGGCTCAGCGATCCTGGAGAAGTCTGGCACAAATCGATGGTACCACCCAGCCAATCCTAGGAAACGCTGGACTTCTTTAAGGTTGCGTGGAACAGGATACGTGCGGATTGCTTCCACCTTACTGGGATCAGCGGTAATTCCCTGTCCGTTCACTACATGACCAAGGAAGTTGATCTCCTGTCGACAAAACTTGCATTTTTTTAGGTTTAATGTCAACCCAGCTGTTTGCAACCGTTGAAGGATGCTCTCAATGTCAAGGAAATGCTGGGTCATAGATGGTGAGTAAACAATGATATCGTCAATATAGACAAAACATCTTTTTCCAAGCAGTTCTCTCAGGACTATCTCCATCAGCCTTTGAAAGGTTGCTGGGGCATTCTTCAGACCAAAAGGCATGACATTGAAATGGTACAACCCCCCTGCGGTGATGAAGGCGGTCTTTGACTTGCTCTCAGGATCCAGGGGTACCTGCCAATACCCACAGTTAAGGTCTAAAGTTGAAAAAATGGCTGCACCAGAAAGCGACTCTAGGATCTCTGTGATGTTAGGAATTGGATACGCATCACTCTCGGTGAGAGCATTGACCTTTCTATAGTCAACACAGAACCTGAGACTTCCATCTTTCTTGGGGACTAAAACAACTGGTGATGCCCATGCTGAATAAGAGGGTTCTATGATGCCAGCTTTTAGCATTTCTTCAATCTGGTCCTTCACTATGGCTTGCTTTGCAGGTGGGAGCCGATAGGGCCGTTGTTTACTGGGTACGGGATGACGAGTGTACAGACAGTGCTGAAGAACCGTCGTACGTCCGGGTCGACGAGTACACACCGTCTGATAGGACTCCAAGAGGTGGTGTAGCTGAACTTCTTCATTGTGGGGTAAATTTGCTTCTTTTACAGCATTGTCAATTAATACTTGATCCTCTGTAGCGGTAGGGTCTGCATCTCGAGATGCCCGTAGAGGTTGTGGAGGAGGAACAGAACTTAGTAACGAAAGATTTTGTTGGGAACTCCTAGATTTCTTTGGTTTTCGTTGGCATGGATCTCTACTGGCAGGTATACTTGCTTGTCCCAGTTGGAAGTAGTATTCCTCCTCAGGAGCACATTTGAAGGAGTATTTCCTGTCTGCAACATTAAGTTGGAGGCCGCTCAGGAAAATGAAATCTAATCCCAACACTGCTACATAAGTCAGGGATGTGGAGGTAAGGACTACAGCCTGCATAGAAATATTTGCATTATGCAGGGTAATCTGCACATTTATCCACCCAAGGGGAACTTCAGCCTCGCCGTTTGCTAGGTATAGAGGCCCTAAGGTCCATGGATGGAGACTATTTTGGGGTGTAAGAGCCTTCCATAACCTCTCATGTATAAGAGTATAGCTAGCTCCAGTGTCCACAATAGCTTTACCCTTCCAGGTGCCAATTGTGATAGGGACTACTAGCTGTTGGGGTACTGTGAATTGTTTGTTGTCACTAACCTGGTTCGTTCTCAGACTGGAGTTGATAGGTGATGCCGTCGTGGCTGAGACAGTGCTGTGGGAGGGTAACCCTCCCTGTTTTGGATTTTGGGGAGGTCGTTTGGGGTGAGATGGTTGAGGTTGATGGGATGGCTTTGAAAGAGATGAAAAATAAGGACAGTTCCCTGGGGAATGGTGTCCTTTACACCGCCAGCACTGAACTTGGGACTTGTCCATAGAGCGATTAACAGGAGGTCGGGGCACTATAGACTGTTGTTTAGGGTATGAGCCTCCATCATACCGGAGTTGCTGCTCATAGTCCTTTTCTAATTGATGACCTAGCTTCACCAAGTCTTCCACTGTAGACACACGACTGCGAAGTTGACTGGCAAGATGAGGTTTAATATTTTTTAAAATCATTTTTACAATTTCACATTCTGTTAATGTGCTCTTCCATCTCTTGCACAATGCTCTGTAGGAAAAAGCAAAATCTCTAATAGGTTCTCGTTCTCCTTGAGTCCTAGTCCTGACTCGCTCAGCCAACTCGTCCTCATAGTCCTCTGAGAGAAACGCAGAGAGGAAAGCTGCTTCGAATTCTGTCCAGGAGAAAGTGGAAGAGCGAGCAACCTCCCACCAGTCACGTGCAGTTCCATGTAAGACTGTGCGAAAAGTAGCCAGAAGATCCACATCTGATAAGGGGTGTAATGCCAAAAAATCCTGACATCGAGTTAAATAACTTAAAGGGTCTGGGTCATCAGATGGCCTTCCAAATGTGGGGAATGTTAGTCGAAGATGGTCACTTTTTGCTGCCGTAGCAGTGGAAGATGTGGTAGCGTGTACTTCTGGGCTAGGGGGTGCGGAAAAGGAAACGGGTGTCGATATGGATACCTCTTTTGGCTGATCAATCTTCTCTTTTCTTTCAATTTCAAAATGTTTTGTCAAGTCTGATTGGAATTTTTGAAAGTTAGTGCTAAGCTCATCCATTTGCTTTTTACACTGATGAAGCTCTCTGTTGAGTTCATCTTGACTAGTCTGCAGGTTCCTGTGCATGTCTTTAAGATCCTTTTGAATTTCTACCTGAAGCTGTTCCACCAAGAAACGTACCTCAGATACAAGGGCAGTCTTCACATTTGTCAGTTCATCTGCGATCATACATTTGGTAGCTTTGGTCCATTGATCCATCCCTCTCTCTACATGTTGTTTATTATCAGAGATGCACTTGAGTAATTTCTGCTGATTGTCCTCCATCTTAACTACCATATTGGAAATGTGTGTTGCATATTGAGAAGACTTGTCCTTTACCTCCCTGGTAAGTTGAATTATTGCACTCTCCTGTTTCTGGCTAGACTCTTTTAAGGAGTCCAAATCTCCTTTAACTTGTTGGGTAAGTTGTTGAATGCCTCTGCCCGGTGTGGGAAGTTCACACGGCAAATCCTGCAAATCCTGCTGTCCCACAGAAGATGGAGGAGAAGATTCAGGTGATGAGCAAAGCTGCATATGGTCTGCACTGGGAGGATCCCTGGGGAGGGTTTGTAATGGAGTGCTAACCGTCAAGGGCAAAGTGGCAAACCGCACACTGGTTCCCAGGGGACCAGATTGAGGCATAATGGGGGTGTAAGGAAAGGGGGTAATGGGGACTGATGATGTCCACATGGGAGTGTCCACTTCGGGGACTTCAATATCCACACAAGTGGATGGAGATGGAGAGGGTGTGGAAGTCATTTTTATGTAAGTGTGAACTATGTGTACAATACAAGTCAGTAATGAGTCTGTCAGTTTTAAAAGGAAAGTAAACCGGGACAAAATAATAAACTACCAAGTTCAATAGGGGCAAAATAATAAACAACAGGGTTAGCATTTAGCAATTTCTTCAGAAGTTACACACTTTTCCAATTTGCTCACACAATTGTTTCAACCCAAAAAGAAAACAAAAACATTTAAATAATTTCACTTGCTAGAACAAGGATAACTCCTCACAAATGAGTTCAAATTATAATTTCAACAGGGTTTTGTTTCATATCAATCCACCCACACACACACCCAAATCACAATGAGCATATTTCCCCCGTTTAACCCATGAAATCAGAGAACAAAATCCCAACCAACATGGGCAGTCTTTCATTTCACATACAACCTCAGAATTTTGCAATTAAAAAAAAAAACAACAACACTGAATTTTTTCTTTTTTTTTTCTTTTCACGTTTAAGTCCTAGTTAGTTCACATTCAAGTCCCTGTTCGGGCGCCACTCTGTAACGGTGGTGGGCCCCAGAAACCAATTTGCAGTCGAGATTTCAATAAATAGTTTAATTCAACTTTTTCGGGCGCCAGACAGGTCTAAGCCTGCCAAAAAAAAACCCAGGATAGCTTGAAATAACCACCTGTTACATTCAATAAACTCAAATCATTCACAGTCTTTTGTCTCTTTTTTTCCTTCCAATCAAAACTTGTAATTAACAACAATAGATTTACTCAAAACACTGCCAAAGAACGTCTAGTTTGATCAACACCAAACAATAAAAATAAAAAATACAGCCACAAAACAAAAAAGAAAACAAAGATTTATAGACAATAGAATACTTCCAGACTCCACTTATTTTCTCTTTGTTCTGAGTATCTATTTTTAACCCATAAGATATGTCAGATGTGTCACAGTTCGTTGTAACAGGGCTTTCAGCAGTATATTCACATGTCCCTTTTTAATCCCAGTTTGCTCATGTAGGTAACACCCAATGAATAAGTAGTTCGTAGGAGTAAGAGGTACAAACAAATCAACCAAACCGTATATATCAATCAGGCTCGATCAACGAGGAAAACTAAATAAATTGAACCCATCGGTGGTGCATTTGCATAGCACGTGCGTGTGTATGTGCGTGTGGGACTGAGTGCGCGTGTGGGACTGATTGTTTGTGTGAGAGAATGGCTTTGCGTCACTGACCCAAGTGTAGCATCTCACAAGGATTATGAAGAGTGTCTAGAGACCGCCGGGGACTCAACGATGATCCTTTTTACGTCCGGCTTTCCTATTTGGATTACTGAATAAAGCTCATACGTGAAGGTACTTCCCGCCCGTTCACGAACTTCAGGGTAACCAGCATGTCTGGAAGCGTCAGGTCGACAGGAACACGAGCCGCCCTCCACACGGTAACTCCAACTCAGCTTCTCTCCCACAACTCTCACGAGAACTGTTCACTGGTGACGTCCCTTCTCTCCCGGTGTGTGAGCCTCACCCCTATATTTACTTCTCCCATTAATTGATATGCACGCCTCCCGTTACGTCATTGAGTTGTGAAATCAAAGTGAAAGTAAACACGTGGCATACAGAGTTTTCCGTTCTGCCACACTGCAATACATTGAGGTGTAAGTACTATCTGCCACAATTTACACTAAGTATGAATAATATCTCACAGTGTAGGTGATCTCAGGTTTTTATATCCTTGAGTGATGGACACACACACACACACACACACCACTACTCTGTACATATTAATACAGATAGTGATTCCCGTTGATCCATGTTTTTATTTTTTTATTTTTTTGGGGGGGGTTGGTTACTGCATGATGATTGAAATCGCACAAATAGTCTTAAGCTATTATCTAAATAAACTGCGAAAGGAAACATCACGGACGGAATGGTCCTGAGAGCGCTGCACGGGCTCGCGGCGTCATCTGCAGACAGTTAAAGCGTTCAAATCATTCAAAGCACCAAACGGAGCAGAATCCGCACTGAAACGTGTTACTCGACCCGGTGACTTTTTTAATGAATGACGGGGAGAATTTGAGATTGGTAGTGCTGTCATAAAATTCACAACAGTTGTAATTATATAATAATCTGTAGTGTGACGCGCTACATGCAGGGGTGGACTGGTCATCTGGAGGTTCTGGAGAAGTTCATCCAACGGCCGTCGGCTGCTGATTCATCATCAAAGAAAAAGTGTCAGATAAAGTGACGTTGACAGCAGACAAAAGGGGGCACTAATGCAATCTGTCTTTGCTTATAAGAAACTGAAGTTATAAATATAAATTTGTTATAAATTCTGTTATCAAATAAAGTTAATAAAACATACATGCTTTATCAAAAATCTCTGAGCGTCTCGTTTAGTCAGAAACCTTATGATCTTATAGATCAGTGCTTCCCAAACCTGTCCTGGAGCCCCCCCTGCCCTGAACATTTTGTATGTCTCCCTAATCAGACACACCCAGTTTAGTTCTTGCAGTCTCTACTAATGAGCCGATGAGTGGAATCAGGTGTGTTAGATAAGAAGTGCAGGGCAGGGGGGCCTCCAGGACAGGTTTGGGAAGCACTGTTATAGATAACAGTCAGAACAAAATCAGCTCTGAAAATGTAAAGTATTGCATATTTGAGTGGTTTGTGTTTGAATGAAGAGATCGCTGTGGACTGATTAACCACTGACGCTGAACCGCATAATCAACAGAAGAATAAAGCAATCTCCGCGTCGTATCTTGATAAATTTCCACACAGAGGTAGGCAAAAATGTAGGGAGGATGTTTCCTCATGTCTTTGATATACCACCATCTGCTGTTAAATTTGAAAAACATTAATTATATACATCTAGCCAAGTGTCCTATGTAAGTTTCCTTACAGTAAATGTGAGCGTCGCAAGACCGGAAGTAAGTATGCACACACTCGCGTCACCAAAGCTCACCGACGTCATCTTGTGCACCGAGCCCTCTGTGGTACTTTTGATACTTTTGACTCTTCCCTTTTCTTAAAAATAGTTTAAAGGCTGAAATGTGAAGTGCAGGTCTTAAAAGGTCTTTAAAGCTCTTAAATTTTATTTTAAAAATCCTGCAGTTATCCGGTTATTTTATGGAACCATTTGGAATAACTATTTATTTATTTATTTATTTTTAATAATTCCTTTTTATCTGTCCTATTATGTTGTTTTGAGAATGTTCTGTAAGAAAAAATAGGACATCTGTACCTTTTTTTGCTGCAAATTTACAGACAATGAAATCGAGATGTTTATTTTTTTTCAGCAATTTTACTGGTTATAATGAAATTGTATTGGTTTTATTTCCAGTGATATCGTTGACTTGATTGCACAGATACTATTTAAACTGAACTGAGCTGGATGATGACATCACTGAATTCAATGATGAACTGCCTTTAATTGAAAAATGAGTGTTTACTGTTCTCCTTCTGCATTATTGCACACTATTTTCCTAATTAATGCTGTGACGGGACGAGCCAACGACAGACACAGTGGGCGTGGCGTCAGGCCTCGGAGAGGTTTTTATTTAACAAAAAAAACCAAAAAGAGAGGGAATAAAGTGTCCAAAAGGGGAAGAGTGTCCAAAACAACAGGGAATCTGGTGTCCTCGTCGTGCTGCGGGGTTCGTGGGGGTCTGGCAGTGTTCACGGAGGGAAGGGTCCAGGTAAGGGGCGGAGTCCGGTGGCCGCATGCGCTCCCCTCTTCGGTCCGGGGCGCGAGGGGCGGCGGCTTCTTCTAGCGGCTTCATCCTCCTCGCTGGCCGCGGCGCTTGCAGGGGATGGACGGCCCGGCATCCTGGCCCGACGGCCGTGTAGACGGGTGCGGTTCTCGACCGGACCGCGGGTCCGGCAGCTCACGTCTCTGGTGGCGCGGGAGTCCCTCAACGCACCCTTCCTGGACCCACGAGGACACCAGTGTGCATGCACGGGGAAGAGACCGGTCTCCCGAGGAGAGGCGCGTTGGGCTTTTAAACAGCGGCGGTGATGAGGCTCCATTTCCTTCAGGTGTGCCCCATCACACGCCGCCAGCCCTGACTCGTCCAGCGCCCCTCCTCTCTCCCACACCCACTCCTATCGGGAGCCTGGTGAAGGGCGGCGATTTAGGACGGGGTGCCGGTGATTATCAGGGAGGAGGCAGCTGACTCGTCACATTCCCCCCCCCAAGCGACATCCCCGTCCTCAGGGCGCAGCCCACACGGGAGTGCTACCTTCCTCAACCAGGCCCCAAACGGTCGGAGTGGGCGGGGCGGGGATTCCTCTCCGGGCAGTCCTCCCTCTCGCAGCGCGCCGGAACAGGGACAGAGAAAACGGGATTTAGTCGACAGCCTCAACCAACCACAGGGTAAAATGACCGTAAAAGAGAAGTCACTTACCCCTTTGTGTGGTTGGGAGGCCGTCTCCTCCGTTCCTCCGTCCCAGTCCGGGTACGCGAACTTTTGCAAACGAGAGGGAGTGACGTCATCAGGTGTTTCCCAACTGCGCTGTCTAGGCTCCGCCTTGCCCGCATTCTCCACCACTGTGACGGGACGAGCCAACGACAGACACAGTGGGCGTGGCGTCAGGCCTCGGAGAGGTTTTTATTTAACAGAAAAAACCAAAACAAGGGGGAATAAAGTGTCCAAAAGGGGAAGAGTGTCCAAAACAACAGGGAATCTGGTGTCCTCGTCGTGCTGCGGGGTTCGTGGGGGTCTGGCAGTGTTCACGGAGGGAAGGGTCCAGGTAAGGGGCGGAGTCCGGCGGCCGCACGCGCTCCCCTCTTCGGTCCGGGGCGCGAGGGGCGGCGGCTTCTTCTAGCGGCTTCATCCTCCTCGCTGGCCGCGGCGCTTGCAGGGGATGGACGGCCCGGCATCCTGGCCCGACGGCCGTGTAGACGGGTGCGGTTCTCGACCGGACCGCGGGTCCGGCAGCTCACGTCTCTGGTGGCGCGGGAGTCCCTCAACGCACCCTTCCTGGACCCACGAGGACACCAGTGTGCATGCACGGGGAAGAGACCGGTCTCCCGAGGAGAGGCGCGTTGGGCTTTTAAACAGCGGCGGTGATGAGGCTCCATTTCCTTCAGGTGTGCCCCATCACACGCCGCCAGCCCTGACTCGTCCAGCGCCCCTCCTCTCTCCCACACCCACTCCTATCGGGAGCCTGGTGAAGGGCGGCGATTTAGGACGGGGTGCCGGTGATTATCAGGGAGGAGGCAGCTGACTCGTCACAATGCTGTACAGTTGCTTTGACACAATCTGTATTGTTAAAAGCGCTGTATAAATAAAGGTGACTTGACTTAATGGAAACTGTAATGATCTGTTGGTCTCTACTGTTAATTGGTCGCCTTCTGTTGGTGACTTTTGTTAAAACCATTAAATCCTAATGTAATATGTCACAAAAAACACACTACATGATACCATTATTTAATAGTTTTAATGGTTAAAAGTTGATGGTTTGTAGTGGTATTTGTAGTGGAAATCATTAGAATTTCTGTGATGGTTTCTATTGTTTTTGTCAGCAGGGTCACCGTGGGTTTTGTGATGTTATTTACCATAAATACGACAGAATTGCTGTAATATTGTGAGATAGTAGCGACTGTTTGTAGTTTTGGTGGACCTATTTGAAAGAAAATCCAGGGCTGTTTTTCACTCCCAGTCCGTCCCTGGCTACATGTCTGCTGTTACAGTACTGTTTTTAGTTTTGATTCACTGTTAGTGCTGCGCTTGGTTTGAGACGCTTTAATTTGCATTTGAGAACACAACATTCGTCATTAGAAATGTTTATAAATCTGTTGTTGTTTACAAAGAAGTTTCAGTATCACATAATCTTTCAGAAATCATTCTGATTTTCTGCTCAAGAAACATTTCTGATTATTATCAATGTTAAAAACAGTTTTGCTGCTTAATATTTTTGTGGAAACTATGATACCACTCAAACATTTGTATAAGATTTAAAAAAGAGAGAAATTAATAATTTTATTCATCATGCATGAAAGTGACAAAAAGTGAGTGAAGACATTTAAAATGATTTCTATTTAATAAATGCATTAATCAATTTAATTAATATATTTAATAAATGTAAATAAATGCTGTTGATTAAACTTTATATTTATCAAAAAATCCTGAAAAATAAAGTGTCATCATTTCCACACAAAATATGAAGCAGCAAAATTGTTTTCAACATTGATAATAATCAGAAATGTTTCTTGAGAGTCAAATAAATTGTAATGATTTCTAAAAGATCATGTGACACTGAAAACTGGAATAATGATGAAGAAAATTCTGCTTTGCATCACAGGAATAACATTACATTTTATATTAAAATTGAAAACCTTTTTTTGTATTTGTAATATTTCTTTTTTTTTTCTTTTTTTTTTACTTTATTTTGATCAAATAAATTCAGCCTTGATGAGCAGAAGATAGTTATTTCAAAATCATTAATAATTGTAATGTTTCCAAACTTTTAACAGGTACTTTAATAATAATAACAATTCTATATACTACACTATAATATATTTTAGTACTTTAATATAATATATTATTATTTTGTTGTCATGATTATGTCATGATGCTTTTATTTTTTACAGGACAGTATGTATTTTTACAATATAAGATATATCTTTTAATGTGCTAAAATATATATTTTTAATAATGAGTGCTGGGGGCGTGGCTTGTGGGCGTGGTCAGATTTTCCTTCTTTTTTTGTCTCTAGCTGATCACATGCCTGTATTTGGTTAAAAATCCTGACAGTGTAATAAAGAATTTTTATTTTCTTTTTGAATGAGACTTTCATGATTTCAATGATTTATGATCATGTTTTTGTTCTTTGACATTTTAAATCTCAGTCCAATGATTCATCACACATTGATTTGTACTTTCTCTTTACTAATGGATTCACAGCTAAACTAATCTGATCTGAGAGAGTGAAGAGTGTGTCATTGTTCTCTACAGGTTGAGTTATTGTGACGTCACAGATGAAGGTTGTGCTGCTCTGACTTCAGCTCTGAGATCAAACCCCTCACACCTGAGAGATCTGAGTCTGTCTGGGAATAAAATAAGAGATTCAGGAGTGAAGCGTCTCTGTGCTGTACTGGAGGATCCTCGCTGTAAACTGGAGAAACTGTGGTAATATCATCTCTCTGATAGTCTCATGTGTTTGTCTTCAGTAAGATGTGTCCTTTAATGTAAATTGCAAGACTAAAGCTTGTAAAATAAATGATAGACAGACAGACAGATAAATAGAAAAGAAGAGGATGGGAAAGGACATGACAATCCCTGCCAGTACATAGACTCAAACCTGTGACCTGTGGTCAGGGCTGGACTTAAAATTCGGCCCTAATGAGTTTGAATGGTCTAGAAATAGTACATAGAATGGCAGCTAAATGGAGTCTAAAGGCCTTCAGTTTGTTTACATTTGAATTTTGACAGAGTTTGAATAGTCTTGGCTCATCTGAACATTTCGTCAATGTAAGTCTGTGGGATTTTTATGATTTTTAATCTTCATTTTTAGGTAAACCGTAAGTCGTAATTAGAGGAGCAAGTGACTGTTTCTCCAGACAGATCTGTGCTTATATCACTATGAAACAATATCTGACATTCAGCTCTGTGTGTCTGTTCAGTCCTGAAGCACATGACAGTTTCAAACAGCAGCATTGAGCATCAACATGCAGAAATCTCATTCTATCAGCAGCAGTTTGTGGCAATGCTTGTCATTATATCTCCTCTCCTGCTCTGAGACCAGAGTCAATAACAAACTACACACACTTCAACTACAATTAACACTGTGTCATTGTTCTCTACAGGTTGATGAAGTGTGACGTCACAGATGAAGGTTGTTCTGCTCTGGCTTCAGCTCTGAGATCAAACCCCTCACACCTGAGAGAACTGAATCTGACTGAGAATAATCTACAAAAATCAGGAGTGAAGTTACTCTCTGATCTGAAAGATGATCCACATTATAAACTGGAGAGATTATACTACTGTGAGTATATTATTATTTAAATCTTTTAAAATAGCCAAAGTTTAGTAACAGACATATCTGGAGAATATAAGATAATAATTCAGCTCCACTTTAGTTTCTGTACTTTAAACTGTTTAATTCTGTGATGATCTATGAATATATGAATATTTTCATCTCTTCCAGTGTGTCTGTGTGTAAATGATAAAGAGAGAGTTGTTGATCATTCACTGTTATTAATCTATGATCAGTTGTTCATTCAGATCAGAGTATGTGAGCGGAGTGGAGCGTCAACAATTTCTCCTCCGCGCTCCGAGCATTTAATTATTACTCCGCTCCGCTCCACTCCGCGCTCACTGATATCAGAAACACTGCTCCGCCTTCACTCCGCGTCTAAAGTATTTCAGTATGTTTGAAATCCCACAGTTCAACTTCTGTTCATAACTTATATTAAAAAATAAATAAATAAACACAAGGAGAGTTTCAAAGTGGTTTATTGGAACACTAGTGTGCAAACTTTTTTCCTACCACATGACAAATAACATATGTCAGCATTAAAAGATTTTTGTGGTGCAAATTTAGTTTGTGATGAAACGTTTTCTCCAGTTATTTTACCTGCGGATCGATGCATTTCTTCTACAGATTTCTGCTCATTCAAAATCAGATACAGATGAAGTAGCACTGTAAGATTACATTTGTTTGAATGCATTATTGAGAAAGTGATTGTGTGAATAATTAAGTGTTGTAGTAGCCTACGTGTTTAAATCATGCTTTCAGCTGAAAATATTCAGTATTTAGAAGAATCAAACATCCTTGAGAACTATAACTTCCCGCTCATGTCCATATAGCCGTCATAGCCTTCACATTCTTTCTGTTTGTACTGAATTGTACTCGTGATGGAGCGGTGCTGGAGCACTCTTGGAGCGAGTGAAAACCATGACGCTCCGACTTTTAAAAGATCCGCTCCTCGCTCCAGTCAAAATCACACAGCTCCACTCTGCGCTCCGCTCACATACTCTGATTCATATCTCTGACTGTAATATGAGTATACTGTGTGTTTCTGAGCTGGATCTGCTGATGTGATGTGACAGCAGTAATGTCTCATACTCATATCTGACTGTCTGTGTGTTTTAGTCTAGGACTCTCAGTATTTAGACGTCAGTTCAGTTTCCTCAGGATCAGCTGATGGTGAATAAGAGCCGCTACAGAGACGTCACAGTCACACAATCAACAGAGACTGAAGACACAGAGACACACGGATCACAGAGACTGAAGACACAAGAAAGAAAGATGTAGAATAAAAAAATATTAACAGAATCAAACTATAACAAAAAAAAGAACAACACAGAATGTAAGAGTCAGGAATCAGTGATGTAAAGTTAAATGAATGCATGGAAGTGTAATGTGTGTAGCAGTGTTGATGTACAGAAGAAACAAGCTTCAAGGAAACTAAACAAATTCAGCTCTCTCTCTCTCTCGTGGTCCTTCATCTCGCTTCTTTTAAAAGCCCAAAAGGAAGTCAACAACAGGTTTCCTCAAAGAAACTACCAGAGAACAATCACTTAGGAGGAAAACATCACATAAAACAGAGATCGTCACACATTTACTAAACAATGTAGTAATGTTTTTTTTATTGGCATGGTATGAAAACATATAAATACATAGCAAATGTAAAAGTACCTATTCAAATAAAATGAGAATCAAAGCACAATATCAATTAGAAATGAAATACAGAATATAGACTTAAAATTCACCAAAATAAATGAAAACGCCAGCACAGGTTTATCATCTGAAGAGCTTTAGAGTTCTTTGAGGATAAAATAGTTTGGATATATTTCTGGATTTCTGTTTCAAAAGAAATGAATAATAGAGGCTGACTGATTGATCAGTTTTGGTTGGGACAAAACTGCAAACAGACATTTAATTGTTTGATCAAAATTATTGCTAGTGACAGTTTAGTAGGAACTGGATATTGTTGGTTCAGTTGTGTTTGATCAGGGTTGGAGCCAGTGAAAACTTTTTGAATTTGAAGATCAAGGTAAATTGTACTTTATTTGTGTGTCGGGAAACAGGCAAGTATCTTCTGCTGCTTCTGAAGGGAAGTGATAAATGAGAAAAGAAAAAAAAAGATACTTCAACAAAGTAAGAAAAATTTGGACATCTTCATCCTGTTCAAAAGTTTTCACGCCCCGTCTCTTAATGCATTGTGTTTCCTTCAGGAGCATCAGTGAATGTTTGAATCTTCTGTAATAGTTGTGTTTGAGTCCCTCAGTTGTCCTCAGTGTGAAAAGATGGATCTCAAAATCATACAGTCACTGCTGGAAAGAGTTCAGAGATGCAAAAGATGCTGGAAAACTGAAGAAACTGCAGGAGCTGGAGGATTTTTATTATTTTTAAACGTTAACATCTTTTATGTAAAATATCTCACTCAGGTCAGTACTAAATAAAAATTATCATGCATTTTGTATGATCTCTTATTTTGTTAAAATTGTTCACATTTTCTCAGATTCTGCAACATTCGTATGTCGCTGTAAATATCAGCATCTGCAGCAGATTATAGCAGATATTTACTGTGTTTGATTCTTTAAATCTTCCTCTTAAACGTGTCTAATAAGGCTGTCAAAAAAAAAAAAAAAACTATTCTAATGCAAAAACGCTGATGAGTTTGAAACGATGATGCACAGTAGCGGTTTTAGGCACGGGCGAACCGGGCAGCCGCCCGGGGCGTCATTTTTTCGTGACACATTGGGGGCGGCAGCACGAGCAGATAAAAAAAAAAAAAACATTCCTCTGCGTCGCGAAGCGGTTTTTCATCATTTATATCATTTCACTGTGTGTGGAATTGGCAAATTGGCGCTCCCCAGATAGCACAGGTACATCTCGGAGACGTCTGTGAAAGATCTGGTGAACATCGCATTCGATCGAACGTTTTTAGCTGTTAATGAGCCGTCTTCTTTACCTCTATACGATGAATCTTCAACATTTGAAATTACGTACGGATCAAGCAGATAAATGAGGAAAACTACGAGTTTTTAAAGCACTACCATGTCACACAGACGCGACCGAAATAGATGCCAGAAATAGAACGAGGAATCATTTTACTGACGGGGATTTGTCAAGTCGCCCCGCTTCCAGAGTAGACGATTATCCTATTGCGTTGCATCGCGCCGCTCGCGTCCAACTAGACACATGCATTTATAATAAAATACAAATACACCCATAATAACTATAAACACACACACACACAAGAATCCCTTTGGAACCCGATCATGCACAACCAAATTTGTTTGCTTGATCCCTCCGTAGACAAAAATACATGCAAAAAATCTCAGCCCAGTTTCTTATTTAAAGTGACTCGTTTCAAGCTAACTGTAATTTTACTTGCGTTATCATTGGTTAATATTACTTGTCTGTTATATTGTAGAAAGCATAAACCCTTTGTAGCCTACAGTACCACACTTGACTGCTGTTTAGAATTTCTAGTATTAACATTACAAGCTTTATAATTTGAGTAACACTTTAATTTATACCATGTCTGTATGAAGGTGAAATGTTTGTGTCAGTTGGTTCTTTGATTCCATGCAATGCATTGAAATCCAAAGCCATTTTCATATCATTCTTAAATTCTTCCAAATAATGATGATCACAATTTCCGATGAGAAAGTTAAAGGTGACAAACGCAAAGAAAACCCTTGATGTTTAACTGAATGAGGAAGAAGCCTTTGGATGAAAACACTATACAAATGTTCATTTGATTCATATTGCCTCACAGAATTAATGATACTGACAAACGTCTCATACTTGACTTTGACAGTTAATATTACACTTTATTTTCTAGTGAAAAAAAAAAAAAACTGAGCCTGTAATAAACTTTAAAACAATCTTTAAATAATAAAACATTAAGGACACACTTTAATGTATTAACTGCTGAAAGCATCAAGGTGAGGGGGGTTGACTTTATTCACAACATAACAGACTACATATTAACAGTCTAAAAAAAAAAAAAAGATCTCTAATAGAATAATCCATAACATCTGCAATGGACAAGGTGCAGACGGTGTATGGCAGACACTGGTTATGGACTGCACTTAATGAAACTTTGTTGCAAGATGGATGTGGGAATGATGGAGGGCTATCGGTAGATCTGTGCTTCTTAGCATGTTGTCCCAGGGTGTCTGGTGGAGAAAAGAAGTGGAAAAAAATGTTAGAGCATTTTAGAAGGAAATAATGATACTGAAGGTGTAAACAATACAATTTTGGGCAGTGAACACCATGTACAATGCACACAATACTGTCAACAACCTCTGTACTAGATACTACACAGCTGTGCCACTGAAATCAGATTCATGAACATGATTGTCACAATATTTATTTGAATAATGTTTTTGGGTGAACCATCCCTTTAAGGTCCATGTTTGATAAAGATAATTGTTCATTTAGCAGTATTGCTGTGAAAGCTATGTAATGAATAAAACTGAACAAAGTTTTGACTACCATACATTAAAAACAGCACAGAGCAACTAACCCAAAGCTGCCCTGTGTATGCGTGCCCAAACTGTGGGCCCCTACAAAAAACTAAAGTAAAAAAAATAAAAATAAATAAATATATATATATATATATAGTAAATGTATTTCTGTAGGTTGTGCTACACATTAGCACACATATATTCTGAATATAGTAAATTAACATAGCAATTGTTTTACATGTAACTAGTAATTACATGTATACCCCTTTACATTTAATGCTCTCATAAATATAACGTAGAATATTAAACCTACATTTAAAATAAATATTTTAGTAAAATGTAAATTTTAGTCAGAATCATTGCACTCCTATTCTCTTCAATTATTTCCAAAATTAGACAAGGACTCTACCATCAAATGTAAGTTGTGCTCTGGAGAAACCTGACTCAGGTCCACACACATCTGTCAAAACATCTGTCAGAGCAAACCGCAAACAATATTTCTTTACTGAAGCATTTTCTCTGCTACTTTCAAGTTTTGTACTCTGTGTGTGACCCAAATAATCCTATCTACTCCAAGTTCTAAAAGCTGCTGCTGGTTCAGATTTAACAGATGAAGTCTTGCCTCGACTGGACTCTTGTCGTGTCAGTTGTGATAAGACTTTTAGTTGTATGGATGTCGCCATCTTTGATAATACTTTACTATACTACTTTGCTTTAATTAGAGCAGCGGTTCTCAGCTCCAGTCCTCGTGCCCCCAGCTCTGCATATTTAGCAAGTCTCTCATTGTTAACACATCTGATTCAGATAATCAGCTCGTTAGAAGAGAGCTCCGTGCATGAACTGTGTTCCCATTGACATGGTCCCTACACAGTGTTCACTGCTCCCTACTCCCTGAGCAGGGGAAATCTGCTGAAGTTTATCTCACTTCAGAACATTCATTCATGGATCTGTGCTGCGCAATGTCTTCACACACGGACAAGTGTGACATCATATACCTCTGTAAATAAATACAGTTTAAATTCACGTCGCGCTCACTTCAGTGCACTTTGAATGGAACATATACGTTTGCTTCGAACTGGAATCATGACGGAATATCCTGTGATGTCCACTTCGCAGGGCACTTACGTTCAAACAGAACAAACGTCTGAAGGGATAAGGGGTCTGTTCTTCGTACATCACTTAATACATCCGAGATGAAATGTCACCTCCAAGATGATGATATCGTGCTAATCAGGATCTGGCTAATTCGCCTCTTCGAACGCACCTGTTGTTGATGATTAGTATGGCTGGATTGAGTTATCTGAGATAATTGTGTGTTCATGGGTTGGTTTAGAAGGGGTTATGTATCGATACTCTAAACCACGATCAGTATTGCAGCGATTGGCTGGCGGCAAGACAGCAACGTAATGACATCATATAATTAAAAAAAGACACCTGACGAAAAACTTGACAAATTTCTGGACTTTTATTAGGAAACAGCCAAGCGAACAAAACTAAATGTTATAATAGATAAATGAAAATGTGGACTGTTTTTTTTTTTTTTTTTTTTTTTTTTTACATGATTCCCAATTATTTATATTCATTCATTATATACATTCATTTCAATGCAGTAATTAGCAATTCATTTCAAATTAAATTTATATTTGAACAGATTTGTTACGTGACAGCATTAATTAAAGTTTCTTAAGGGTCAAGATCATGTTATCTGCGTCTCCTGCGCTCCATCAAGCCACTCCCATAATATCTGTCACCACTCAAATTAATGCACGACTCTACATTATCTGTGTGTAAGACACTAATACAATTATGAATTAATTATTTTATGACGAATAAATCTTTCAGTGAGTAAAACTGGCTGTGTCTATAGTATTAAAGACTACACAACATTATTATATTATCTTTAAATTAATTTTTAAATGATTATTATCTACTAATAAAGTAGCGGTGGTAGTGGACAGATTTTAAGTATCAGTTCTGCTTAAAAAGATGGAATCTAATCTTGTTTACATGAAATAAGCTGTTCCTGAGCAGGTTTAAGCTTACAGACATGTTGCCATGACAGCAACTCCGGCATGAGCTTCGAAGAGCCAAATGATCCAAGATAATGCCGAATCATCAACAATCAAATCCAGCTAACTGAGTTAGCAATGTACGAAGAACGGGACCCAGGACTACTTAAAGTTATTGACATGTTAGAGCAAATAAAAACAATGCATGGATGAGAATACATATCTGAACTGAAGTTAAGTGTAATAAGCCTCGACAAAGAACTCAGTGCAGTACTCATCCGGTCTGACAAACCCAAAGTGTACACAAGTCATCCTCGTGGAGCTGCTTCCGTGTACAACAGTGAGCGCAAGCTAGATTAAATTGATTATTATATTTTGAATATGGATATTTTTCTTACAAAAACGCATTGATTCACTACAGGAGGCCTTTGTTCACCCCCCAGAGCTGTTTGAGACACTATTTTTATTATGAATGGATGCGCTTTACTTGATTTATTTTGGACTGATGAACTGCAACACCCGCTGAGTGCCATTAAACAGCTTGGAAGATCAAAGTCAGTTTTTAATACAACTCTGATTGGATTCATCTGAAAGAAGGAAGTCATATACACCTAGCATGTCTTGAGGGTGAGTAAATAATAGGCTAATATTATTTTTTGGGTGAACTATCCCTTTTAAGCACACAGATAGAAGCAGGTTTAACAGACTGCTGTCATTTTAAGAGCTGCATGGACCCAAAATATTGTAACACGTGGGCTCTCTTTCTTAACTTTTTAATCAGAAGAGACTTTCTGTGCATGTGATTACTTCACTTACTGCATTAATAATATAAAGCATGTCACACGTATGTAACAGTCATGTGTCCAGTCTACTCTCTGCTGTATGTATCAACTTAAATATTTTTTTTTAGCTTTTTTGTAATCCTTTGAAGTAATAAAGTCATGCAGATATTGCAATATGTACATTTGCGATTTTGATATATTGTGCATGTCCTACCCAAAATTATGTAAAAAAAATTTGTCTTGGTGAGTATTCACACATACACAGTTGGTTATATCAGTTAAGTGGACCAAACAGTTCAGAAAGTGTGCGTGTAACAAAATATTGCAACACTTAAAAGTTACAGCAACTAAATAAACCGGTTTCCTTCTGTGTGCTAAATATGAATCAAACAACAGAAGACAGAGAAAATCTCTCTCTGCTCATGACTGAATACCTTTTGTAGCTTTAATAAGAATCAGTGTGTATTTAATTCATATAGTAAAGCAGTGTTAAATTTTTACATTTGATTAGTCAGTTTCTGCTCTTAAATAAACCTAATCTGGGCCTACCTGAAACCCTAAACCCCCTGGTTTACACTGCTGTTAAAAAGGCACTTTTTGTGTCATGCTACAGTAAGCACAGCTGTTCAGAAGTTGTGGTCATGCTTACTTCTCACAAAATCAATGTGAAACATTAAAGCGAGTTATTGAGTTTTCAGATTTTAAATATACCTTCATATAATTTAAGTTTATTTTACACACTTTGAGCATTATTGAATTGCATTTCAAATATTGAATTATTTATTTGTGATTCTCAAGAATGAAAATGCATTTTACTGTGACTTATTTGTTAGTGGGCTGTAAGGTCTCATCAAATACATTGCTCTGCATTCTACTTGTCTTGCATTATCAGATGATATTATACATATCCATCAGAGCCTTTATAAACTTTGGGATTTTATAGACTACAGTGAAAATAATTATCTTCTCTCTCTTTTTCAGTGTTGATTGCCGTCTTGTTGTTGTAAGTGAAAAAAGTAGCAGTCAACGGCATTTCTTATTTGCCAGATTTATCACAACATGCTTAATCAATAATCACTGGTGAAAGTGAAAACATTTTAATGTGTACAGACATATCTCACTCAAATGTGTTCTTCTTTATCTCTCTTTTGTTTGTGTCTACAGCAGCTACACACACCACAAAGGCTCTTTTAAGAGCCACATCTTGAGAGCATCTTTGGCTTTGTAAGTATATATTTTAAATGACCACTCAGTATTTGGGTTTAGATCAATTAAAGCAACATCACGCAGCATGTTAGTAATGTCTTAATGAAGAAATTAAAGAGATAATTCTTACATAAATAAATACTAGCATCCTGCATCTCTGATTTGTCAGTTTCATCATAACAATTGATTTCTTGATATCAGCAATTCACATTTTTAAAGGGATAGTTCACCCAAAAATTTAAATTCTGTCATTAATTACTCACCCTCATGTCATTTCATCTTCGGAACACAAATTAAGATATTTTTTGATGAAATCTGACAGCAACACAACTGTAATGCAGGTCCAGAAACACAGTAAGGACATCAGTAAAACAGTCAATGTGACATCAGTGGCTCAAGTTTTGCAAAGCTATGAGAATACTTTTTGAGTGCAAAGAAAACAAAAATAATTTATTCAACAATTCTTCTCCAACGAGTTACGTCTTCTGCCATTTTAGAGAGAATCACAATGCATACGCATGCTGACATGAACGCTAATTATGCACATTATGTTCATGTGCGCTCTTTCTCCCCTGAATGTAAACAACGCTGATTACGTCGATTACGCTCTTGGGTACTCTCCAAAATGGCAGAAGACGTAACTCGGGAAAAATAGCAGTTAAAATAAATTGTTATTTTTGTTTTCTTTGTGCTCAAAAAGTATTCTCGTACCTTCGTAAAACTGAAGTTGAGCCACTGATGTCACATGGACTGTTTTATTGATGTCCTTACTACGCTTCTGGACCTGGGAACATTACAGTTGTGTTGAAGTTGATATCAGGATTTGCCCATGCAACTAGTGAAAATAGAATATATAATAAATAATATTTATATAATAGAATAAATGATATTTTAACTAAGAAGAGATATGGTAATGAGTTAATGAATATTAATGAGATCTGCTTTTCCCATAATCTTCTTTTTAGAGTCAGTGTAGGCGAAAGATGGAGAAAGAACATTCATGCACAGAAACGGCCCCTCATTTATTTTGTTAGTCAATGAAACTAAAATATTATATTATGGCTAGAATTTTTTAACAAATATTTTTTAGAAATAGCCTTTGTGCACAGCCAGCCTTGTCCTCTCCTAGGTTCACAAAACTGTCATCCATAAAATGTGTTGTACAAATTCGAACATCTGGGTTGTGCTGTTCTGTTGTAAATAAATCTTAACAATGATTCCTCAGTGCATCTACTTTTGGAAGGCCAAATAGAGTGCTTTTGCTTTCTCTCCCTGACATGGCTGCTTCAACACGTTCGTTCTGCGGTTCCTGAAACCACACCTTCTTTCTTTGAGTGAACATTTGGATGGCATTACGCAAATCTTTCCACATCTTGACATAGACGTGTGGGGGCGTGTTTGAATGAGCTTTTTAGAACGGTCTGGATCAGCCTTCTCTCTTAGATAGAATAAATCCTTTAGTGGGAGACTTTAAGCTTTGTAACTCTGCAGATCTTACACATGCACAAATAGCTACATAACACACTGAAGAAAAGGAAAAATAGAAATCACATCATATGACCCCTTTAAGAGCCCTTGAGCCAGATTTACTAAACAGGCCAAATTAGCATTAGAGCGCAATTCCATAAATGTTCCGATGGGAGGGAAAATTCTGTGTGTGATTTACTGACAATGCACACTTTAAAGAACAGACGCAGCCAGATCATTCCCACAATGACCAGTGCAATCTACCAAGAGCAGCGCAAACTACCGCCTGCTTTAAGACATGCCTTTTTTGGGTATTAAAAATTTAGCAAATACAAATAATTTGAAGAGCACAAGTGTTATTCAATCATTGCGTGATTCATCTTAATACTCTCCTCCCATAAATTTTGCGTCTGAAAGGAAAACTCCTACAAATGCATATTCAGCAAGGTTAGACGCAAAAACAACCGTGTCCACGTCTTTTCAGCACTAATTCTTTACTGTGCCTCTTTAGTAAATCCTGACAGTACTATTTTAACACCAAAAGAAGGTTTGTGCTAGCGCAAGCTGTTAGTAAATCTAGCCCATAGTGTATCAGTGTCATGCACTGTCATGGTAGCAAATACAACTTACCAACTTCACCTTTCTTCACTCCAGCTGTTCCAGTGAGCTTGTCTAATGAAAATGAGCAAGAGGATGCTTGGGGTGAACACCCATCTAACTTTCAAGGTGAAAGAACATTCATAAACACATGCAGGAAACACATACACTGCAAATTAATAACACTAGGTAACATTACATTTTCTGTACAATCCATCAGAGAACACAATCTCTAAACAGAGACCCTCAAGTACCCAGCAAGCAAGAACAAATAGTAAGTCATTTGTATTTTTTTTGCCTACTGACAGCAACGTTGCCCAAAAAGTTGCCCTGTGTATCATCAGCCTAAGGCTTTAAGCATGTAGCCATATCTTTAGCAACACAATTTTTATGACGTGTTAGTTTTATCACATTTAAACGCTTTTTGTGCTTGCAGGTGCTTCTAGTGTGAGACGATGGAGCTGCGTCACTAATCAATGTACACGTACGTTAAATTGAAGTGCTAAATTTGTAAAATTATACATTTTATAGTTTAATTAAAATACTCTCCCAGATAAACCTACTGTGTTGCAGCTGTTGAGAGGACAATTCTGGAGGCACTTAACGAACTGGACATGAAGATCAATCATCTGACTTCAGTGGTCCAGTCCCTTGCAGCTAACAACCGTTCCAGTGCTCCAGTGCTGCTGGTGGACAGCGAGGATGATGTCTTTCCTCTCACAACCATGGAGGAACTAGACAAACTGGAAAGACAATTATCAGAAAAAGCAATGATGCAAAATATGGTAAAAATCATTGACATTTGAAGGTTTAACAGTTGTACTGAAGTAAATAATGTCTATTATATACCCGGTTTCACAGACCAGGCTTAAGGCTAGTCCCAGACTAAAATGCATGTGTGAGCTGTCTTAACTGAAAATAACTTGCAATGACATTCCTTACAATATGTCAGTGCCATTGTTTCATCTCAAGATGCACACATGCAGCATTTTTATAAAAGCAAAACTAGGACCTATAGTCCTGACTTAAACTAATCCCTGTTCTGAGCTCAGTAGTAACTGACTACATGTAATCTGGATTACGTAAACAGATTCCATTAAATAAAGAACTTGTAATTAGATTAAATTTAATGTTATAAAACTCATAATCAGACTACAGTACTTTTTATGGATTACATGATTAAATATTATTTACAAAATAGCAAAAGATTATTCTGAATTTAATTTCCCCTCCAATTCCTCTTTTTAATCTTTTAAATTTTCCTTTCTAAAATAGCAGGCTGCTTATATACATTCAGAAAGTCTTCAGGTTTTGTGGACATTCACACAGAGATCCATCATTAGTCAGGTGGCAGGATTTACAAAAATAATTTCATGTTTAAGAACATAGCATCTGCATCAACACATTGATTTTTATTTGAATCATTCCTCTGTAGGTTGTTTAACCATGTATTTCTATGTCTTTGGATGGCCCCAGGGAGAATGCCTTGTTAATCAACTTGCTTTTTTGTTGTTTGTTTGTTTCAGGATTAAAATAATAATAATAACATAAACGACTGCTTATTTTCATTCACTGTTAATAAAATGATACAAATCATTCAACAGCATGTTGTGTTCTTTCATTCTGAGTGGAATATACTTGGGTTTAGTTATCATACTTATATATATGTAGACGCATGCATAATCAGTGTAACTAAAGCTGTTATCAATAACTATAAATATGAAGGAACGTCTAAAAGCGTATAATTAAGAACGACGTCTATGCTATGTAAATCAGATGTCTAATAGACGTAACATTCTAATATTTAACGTCTGTAGTACGTCTACCGGATGTCGCTGGAACGTCGGAAAAGGACGTCTATGTATGGCGGGTACTCCGTGCCAAAATCAAACATCTGAACGACCGACCGACCGATCGAATATGGAGACAGATTAGTCTCAAATATAATTCACGCAAAAAACACGATTCACACATGCGTAGACAATTTCACATGCATGAAACCTAATCCACGTACACACAAAAAAAATTCACGTGCGTGAAAAAAAATATATATTCACAAAAAGCAATTCACATGCGCAAAATAAAATTATATATTCATAAAATACATTTCACAAATGCAAAACACAATTCGTAGATATACAACTGTGCACAAAAACCTTTGAATGTTTAAAATGTACGAGTGTCTGAATGTACAAATCGTCATTTACTACGAATCCACTCGGATTTGTGTGTGTGTGTTTTTGAGACTTTCCTGGCAGAGCTCTCTTCCCACGTGGGTCTGTCGTACTCTTTAGCCAATCAGATGCGAGCTTAACCATTCAACCAATCATATCATAAGCCACCGAGAGTGCATTCAAGGAGCACAATTCTGCGCACCTTTTGCGCAATATGGATTAATTAGAACGGAAATTAAGCCTTTACATCAGTAATCCCATAGACAGTAAAAGAAATGGACACAGCGACCCAATTGGAACTCAATTGAGACAAGTGAAGCCCATTTTTAGCGATTTTTAGAACTTCCGTTTCTGACACGGAGACTCAAACTAAGCTTGATGACGTCAGCAACCTGTCTGACAGATGTAAATCTTCTAGTAGCTGTGCGTGCAAACTGCCATCGTTAATCTTGCAGAGACTGCGAGCTTGAGCGGGGAGTTCTTTGGCGTGAGTGAGCAGGAGTAAGTATTCTGATTAATTATTTTGTATAGTATTTTAAAATGTAACGCCAGGGCTTCTATGGGCTTCTCTCTTGACGTCTCCCCGATTGCCTGCGAGCTTCTGATGCACTCTCAGTGGCTTATGATATGATTGGTTGAATGGTAAGCTCACATCTGATTGGCTAAAGAGTACGACAGACCCACGTAGGAAGAGAGCTCTGCCAGGAAAGTCTCAAAAACACACACACACAAATCCGAGTGGATTCGTAGTAAATGACGATTTGTACATTCAGACACTCGTACATTTTAAACATTCAAAGGTTTTTGTGCACAGTTGTATATCTACGAATTGTGTTTTGCATTTGTGAAATGTATTTTATGAATATATAATTTTATTTTGCGCATGTGAATTGCTTTTTGTGAATATATATTTTTTTTCATGCACGTGAATTTTTTTTGTGTGTACGTGGATTAGGTTTCATGCATGTGAAATTGTTTACGCATGTGTGAATCGTGTTTTTTGCGTGAATTATATTTGAGATTAATCTGTCTCCATAATCGAACGTCTATCCGAACGTCTTGAACTTTCAAACGGCTGACCCACGTGACGACCTGACGTCTATTGCTGAATGAGATAGGGACTCTTATTTTGAAAACGAGGACTCGTATAAAGGAGCGGTGTTGCGCCCTCACAATTGCTGGGGATTATGTGCGACACAGACACGTTTGCTCCTGTCTCCTCAATTTTTCCTGTGTTTACAGGTATGACTTTCACAATAAGAAAACAACATCCACACGAGTTATTTAATTCCTATGTGTATGTCCATGTTGCGAATATTGTTTATAAGTGTTGCGGTTTTTGAAGTCGGGATGCACCTTATTAGGGAAAAATGCCCTCCCTACACCTACCCTAATCCTACCCAATACTTTATTTTCAACTATTTGATTATTTTCTTCAATTTTATTAGAATTAAATGCTTTTCTGATGTGATTTGAAGTTTGAAAAGAGAGAGAAAAAAAAAGTTCGCCAAAAGGCAGATTCGAACCCAGGTCCATCACGTCAGAAGGAAAAAAATGACACACGCTTCACGGTCTACACCAATCAATCTGATAGTTGGCAGCCATCTTTTGTAATGTTTTCACAATCCGCCAACGCTATCTCAATATCAGCTACTTGCACTTTTTTTAGTGTAAAATAGACGCCGATTTTTTTTTAGGTTTTTTTTTTTTTTTTTTTTTTTTTTTTTTTCAACAGTTAAACAGTTGCCAACAGAAAAAACGGGGTGCTTCAGCACCCCCACTTCCTGCGCCTATGATATGACATCAAACATCAAACCTCAACTTGTTTGAACTGCGCAGCGCCGAGTCAGGAGCGCGAAGGTGCGCGCAGCAAAAATGACGCGAATATTGATGATTTTGCTCGATAAAGTAAAGTAAAAGACCGCTTCTAAACCAGAGAAGGGGAACGTGTTGGTATTATTGTGGGGGAAAAAACATGCAAGCACTGTTACCGACAGTAAATTTTATTTGACTTTTCTTTTTGTTTTGTGTTTTCATTTTGAAAAGCTTATCTTTGCTGTTTACCCCACGTTATGCCATGGAGGCTCACTTTTATTTTTATTTGATTCCTCAGTGTTTGCTAAACGTTATGTAATTTATTAGTCATTATAAAGCCTAAAACAGCATGTAGTTTGGCCTATGCCATGCCTCATCTTATTCGTTTTTTTGTTAATAAACGTTTTAGCTAGTTTGTCATTGAATCTTACTTTTTTATAGTTGTTGTGCATTTTAATTAAAAATAACAATGAATCCATTTTTCTTTTGTCTTAAAAGGTGAAAGATGTAAGCAAAACAGACAATTATCGTTTTATTGTAAAACCTGACAAGATCGCAAAATCGAAAGTGAAAGCATTCGAAATCTGGCTTATAATATAGCGAAAAAGAACATTCAAATCACAAATAATACTACAGATGAAAAAGAACGGGTTGAATGTTAACCACTTTCGTTTCCATATAACTATGATGTAAATTCATCAGCATACACTGATTAATAGCATGTTGTAGAAAAATAAATAAATATAAACTGTGCTAGTGCGACGAACTGAGAAAGTCACAAAAGAGCGACAAGTGGGAATGAGTCTGGAGCGCTGAGTTGCCCAGCTCTACCTGTCAATGATCTATCACCCCCTCAGCACCTCAAAATTCTCTGGCACCGCCCCTGGTACATTGATGTATTTTTGAAAAGTCGAAATTAAAATTTTCCAACTCTAAATCCAGTCCCCAAGTAAATTAGATTATCAAATAAAAAACTAGCAAAACGAGTTGCGCGGTGTCCCCACCA